>CAJHQQ010000212.1:0-290137 GCA_905132885.1 Moricandia moricandioides | reverse complement strand
TAAGCATGGTGATCTAATTTTAGACACGGAGCTTCTCATCACATGACAGGCGGTGCATCTTTACTCAACAATATCTCGAGTATCACACCATGTCCAGTGGGATTTGCTGATGGCAATAGGACTTATGCCACACATGTTGGTGTATTTTGTCTAGCAAATAACATAACCTCAACTGATGTGTTTTTTGTTCCTCATCTTAACTGCTCCCTCATTGCTGTATCCAAGTTATTACGCCAGCCAAATTTTTTTGCTGTACTGACGGATACCCTATTTGTTCTACAGGATCGTTTCACGAGGGCGCTGATTGGAGCAGGTAAAGAGCGAGATGGGGTTTACTTCTTTAAAGATGTCATAGCTGCTAGAGTTCGTGTGACTGATTCGGTGGTTAGTGCATTTTATCAGTCTCGATGGCACCAACGTCTATGTCATCCT
This sequence comes from Moricandia moricandioides, assembly GCA_905132885.1. Lineage (NCBI taxonomy): Eukaryota > Viridiplantae > Streptophyta > Magnoliopsida > Brassicales > Brassicaceae > Moricandia > Moricandia moricandioides. The sequence goes on along the minus strand of CAJHQQ010000212.1, from coordinate 289,705 downwards.
GCGTTTTCTTTTAATTCATTACCTTTCTGTTCAGTTTCAAATAAATCTGCAGCTCCGAGTCCTTGTGACGTATGTTTTAGAGCTAAGCAGACTAGAGAGATTTTTTATGAAAGTTCGAATAAAACTAAAGATTGTTTTGAGCTTATTCATTGTGATGAATGGGGTCCATATCGCACAAAATCTTTGTCATGATCGGTTTATTTCCTCACCATTGTTGATGACTACTCAAGAACGGTATGGACATACTTGTTATTGGAGAAATCAGAAGTTCGTACGGTTTTACAAAATTTTCTAGTAATGACGAACAGACAATTCCACAAAGAGGTCAAGATTGTTCGAAGTGATAACAGGACAAAGTTCATGTGTCTCTCAAAATTTTTCCGTGAAAAGGGAGTCTTGCATCAAACATCTTGTGTTGAAACTCCTCAACAGAAAGGACGAGTAGAAAGAAAACATTATCATATCCTGAATGTGGCTATAGCTTTGTTGTTTCAAGCAAACTTGCCGATAAAGTTTTGGGGAGAAGCCATAATGACTGCTTCTCATCTAATCAATCGAACTCCAACATCAGTTCCTCAACACAGAAGTCCGTATGAGGTTTTGTATGGTAAGAAACCTTCATATGAGCATCTACGAGTCTTTGGGAGTTTAGGTTATGCTCATCTTAGGTCACGGGATAAAGATAAGTTTGCCCCCCAAAGTCGTCGTTGCATTTCCGTTGGGTATCCAGCTACCCAGAAAGGTTGGAGAGTCTATGATATTGACAAGAAAGAGTTAATTTTTTCAAGAGATGTCATATTTCATGAAAGTGAGATCCCATTCTTTAAAATTGACACGGTTGTGTCCCCATCTACAACACTTTGTTTGGAAAACTCAGCTTCCAATGATGACTGCGAAATTACAATGAAACGACGTCAACTGAAAGGGGGAGTTTGGATTTCACTCTTTAGGTCGCAGAAACCCCTGTATCTCCACACAAACCTCTTCCGTGTTCGTCTATGTAACAGATCAATCGACTTCTCTCAAAATCAACCCGAAATATCTTCTTCACCAAATGACTCTGCACTTAATGTTTCTCCTATTATTGAACCGCCAGTGGAAATATTGGGTCGTGGTAAAAGTTCTGTCTACAAAACTACATGACTATGTTACATACAACGCTGCCTGCACTAAAGACCCCACTCTCGCTCCCATCTGCTCTTCATCAACGAACTCTGAAACAATCCAAGGTATGACACCCTATCCTCTTGATAAATATGTCTCTGATCTGAATTTTTCTAGCTCCCATCAAGTGTTTTTAGCAACAGTCACTGCGGGTATTGAACCAAAACACTACAGGGATGCTGTCAAAGAAAAAGTCTGGAGAGATTCTATGAAAGATGAAATCAGTGCACACGAGGACAGTGGGACTTAGGACATCGCAACGCTTCCGCCCGGTAAAACTCCAATCGGTCGCAAGTGGGTTTATCGTATCAAATATAATTCTAACGGAACGGTAGAACGACATAAATCTCGGCTTGTTGGGATGGGAAACACTCAAAAAGAAGGTGATGATTTTAAAGAAACATTTGCACCAGTTGTCAAGATGTGCATGGTTCGCAGTCTCCTTGGTCTGGTTGCTGCAAAGGGTTGGGAAGTTCACCAAATTGATGTCCACAATGCCTTTACATTAAACTTCCTCCAGGTTTCACTTATTCTGACCCTAATAAAGTATGTCGTCTTAGGAAGTCTATTTATGGCTTAAAGCAAGCGCTATGTTGTTGGTTTGGTAAGCTTTCATCGGCTTTGATCAAATTTGGTTTCCTTCAATCTTATTCAGATTACTCCTTATTCACATATACAAAAGACAGTAAGGAGGTTTGTGTGCTAATCTATGTCGACGGTTTGGTGTGGGCAAGTAATGACCTAAAGTTGCTCACTAAATTCAAAGATTATTTAAGTGAATGCTTCAGAATGAAGGATCCTGGTAAACTCAAATATTTTTTGGGTATAGAGGTTGCTCGTGCTGAAGAAGGGATATTAGCCGATACAGGGCTTCTTGGCTCTTAACCTGTGTCGATTCCACTTGAGCAAAACAATAATTTAGCATCCGATGATGGTCTCTTATTAGCTGATCCGAATAAATATCGGTACCTTGTTGGTCGACTTGTCTATTTGTCTATTACACGGCCGAAGCTCTTCTATCCTATTCATTTATTTTCTCAGTTCATGAAGGAACCTCGTCTTGCGCATTGGAACGCAGCTTTACGAGTTGTTCGGTTCCTCAAAGGATGTCCTGGTCAAGGTATACTTCTTCGCTCTGATAGTAGTCTTGAACTGTCAGTCTATTTTGATGCCAACTTGAGCTCGTGTCCAACTACTCGAAGATCGCTTAGTGCCTATGTTGTTCTACTTGGAGGTTGTCCGATCTCTTGGAAAACAAATAAACAAAAGACATTTTCACACTCTTCCGCTGAAGCAGAAGATAGAGCTATGGCTGCTGCTGTCAAAGAAATCAAGTGGATAGTTCCAATGCTAACTGATCTAGGTATAGTAGTCACAAAACCGGTTTCGTTTTACTGTGATAGTAAAGCTGCAATACATATCACTGCCAACCCAATATTTCATGAACGTACAAAGCATATTGAACGTGATTGCCATAGTGTGAGAGATGCTGTTCGCGATGGTATCATATCTACCAAACACGTTCGTACCAAGGACCAAATAGCTGACATACTAACTAAAGCTTTGGGGCGCGCACAGTATGAGTTCTTGTCGTCCAAGTTGGGTTTTCAAGACCTTCACACTCCAACTTGAGGGGGAGTATTTAGGGAATCCTATAGTCATTAGGATTACCTATATTATTATTAAAGATAAGTATGAAGTCTATTAGGATGAGGACTTCCTTAAGCCGACATTGAGTTGTATATATACCAATTGTATGATCACTTTATGAATACAGATTACAGTTTACAGTACAATCTCTACTTTACACATTTGTATTGTACCAAACGAAATATCAGAAGCCGCTTATCTTCAAGCCATGGCGCAGCAATCTTGCTCCACCTTGCCTTACACAATCATCATGAACGAGGAAGAAGAAAACTATGAGAAGACGGTGCAGAAGTTACAGGGAATCGCTTTCCTGGTGATTGATTGGGATCAGAAAGATTTTGCAGCAAACGTTTTGAGAAACGCTGCGTTTTGTAGCAGAGGAGCGGTTGTGGCTTGCAAAAGCGGGGAGCGGAGAAGCACGTCTTGTTTCAGTTTGACAAAAGCGTATAGTGACCGGAACGTTGTAAGAACGGTGACTCTTCCAGTTACAGGTGGTCTAGATATTGCTCATGTGGCTGCACCAATAAGCTCTGGGAAGAGTGATAACAACAACAACAACAAGAGAAAATGGATCAAACATATTAATCAAAGATTAGGAGAAGAACATGTTATTATAAAGTAAAAAAAAAAAGAGAAACAATAGAAAAAAGCGTGTAATGACATGTTTGATATTTGTATGAGAGTGATTTGTACATAAAACAATCGTTATCTGAAGATTTGGTTGTTGTGTAAAAAAGTTACATTTGATGACAATGACATTACATTTAAGCCATTTATCATCAGTTCTCTTCTTGAGAAGTGGATTGATTCATTGGACGAGGATTGGTGTTACATCTTTATTGTCCTCATGGATGGATGTATCAAGAGATCTGAATCCACTATGTAAAGAAGGTATAAACTCACATACTCTAGCGGTTTCTTGTATTAGAGGCCCATGAAAGATCAGAGCTTTCAATTTTAATCAAGATGTAAGAAACAAAGTCCATCAGGCTCAGTAAAAAAGATCACTAGAGTTTATAAAGAAGAAAAGAATAATTGATGATCAATCTAAAGTGACGAAAATAAAAAAGAAATGGTTAGGAGAAATTGATGCGAGCATGGTGGCCAGACTTGATGGTCTTGCTAATGAAGACAAAGTGAAAATGACTTTGCAAAGCAAAAGTGTTATGAAGTGTGCTGAGAAGTTCCTCAAGCACCAGAGCCGGATCTGGGCCAAATCAATGAAACATTTGCTTTGGATCCTTAAAATTTTTATTTTACATGGACATAGACTTTCATATTGTGAATTTCTTTTTTTATAAATGTGTTTAAAAATGTTTAAGGCCTCCAAATTCTTAGATCTGGCCCTCTCCAGCACACAACGCGTGTAGCTATGCGTTTTGCTGAGCTCAATCAGAACGCACCAACTCAAGACTGAAGTCTACATTTCCTAAGTTTGGTTTTAATCCAGTTTATAAGTTCGAACCTAGAGTAAACCGGTTTTGTTAATGCTTCAAACAACTCTCATACTCTTCTTTGAAATTGCTACTCGTGTAGTTTGAAATTAATTTGTCTAAATCTGATTATGAGTATTGAAATGATTTGTATTTCAAATGGGGTCTAAGAATAATCGTCTTACTATACTTTAACCCGCACGTCCACGAGGATATTTATATATAAGTTTAAAAAAATTTGATAAAATATTTATTACTATTTAGTGTTTTATATTATGCAACATAATATGTCTTGTTCAATATTATTAATATATAATTATATATATTTTACTCATATTTTTTTATGAAACAAAGAATATTAATATATAATTTATTTGTATTTTAATATATATTTTTAAAAATTAAAATAAATATAACCATATGAGAGTCAAAATAGGATAATTTATCTATTTAACCCATCTCGTTAATTTTTTGATGTTTTCTTATGAAAAGGGATTAGATTTTGTTTATAATTCTCATTGATCAAAATTTATTTTAAATATTTTGTAATTTAAATAAGCTTAAAATTTTTATTTAATTTACAAACATAAACCATCAACTCTAAACTAAAAATAATCTAATCATATAATATAAGTTTTTCTCTTGTATAATTTCTTTTTATTAAATTTAATTTTATATTTCTACTTTTCATAAGTTAACTTTATAAATTAAAATATTATATGATAAAAATATTATTTTCAATTAAATTTAAATAATAATTATTTCTAATATTTTAATAGTAATAAGGAATTTAATGAATTTTTAAAATTGATAGTCAAAAGATTTTACAAGATTTTGATAAAATATAATAGGAAATATTAAAAAATAAATAGTGTTATATTAGAATATTCTTACGTGTGATAGTATATTTTATCCAAATGATCTAATATATAAATATTATTTTTAATATAATAAATATTACTAATAAAATGTTCCAATGACTTTTTATCAGTAGATAAAAATATGACTCTATTTTAATAGACTAAATATGTATATGTCTGCTTTTGTTTATACATAGAAAATGTAATAATATTTAATAATGTCTGATACCAAATATACAGTGACCTAAATGACATTTTATTTTTTCTGATGCCTTTTTGAAATCCAAACCATTGGGTTTTAAGTGCTATCTATATAATTAAGACAAAAACTCATTCTTTGACATCTTCTTAGTTTTCTTTCAATATTACAAGTGTACCACTACTACTTAATTATAATACTTTTATTTTTTCCAATTATTATTACTTATATCTACCTATAATTTAGGAAACTATTTATTTGATTTTTTTTAGGAAACTGCTTATATTTATCGATTTTCATTAATACGCATAATAAGTCTCCAATTAGCTTATGTTATGTTTAGCTGAGTTCTGCATCCGAATATGAGAGTTAGCGATTTAATAAATTAAGATTCAAAGGAATGGGATGTTGGACTGCTCACAAATTATGTTAATACGGAAGACTTCCCTCTCATAAGGAGTTTAGCTACAAGTTCGTCAAATTACATAGATACTTTCTCCCGGAGCTATACCAAGAATGGCTAGTATACGTCAGGTTACTGGTGGCCCGAAACCTTTTGAGGAAAGATGAGGAGGGAGAAAAATGTGAACCTAGTATAACCAACCTCCATGCCTTTGTTTGGAAAGTAAAAGCACCTCATAAGATGTGCCATTTTTGTGGCAATTGATAACAAGACATGTGGCGGTCACAAAAAATCTGAATTTTAGAAATATGAGATGTAATAACTACTGTCCGAAATGTGGGGAGCCAGAAGAAACAGTTACTCATGCCATTTTTGAGTGTCCTCCTGCCCTACAAGTTTGGACTTTATCATCGACGCCCTCTGGTCAAAACATGTTTCCATTACCTAGCATTTATCCAAATATGGATTACCTTTTAAGGAGAAAGGACAAAATTGTTGCACCTGATTCACACAGAGACCCTTATCCTTGGATAATTTGGTATATCTGGAAGGCCTAAAATGATAAATTATTTAGGGGGAATGATAGAGACCCTATGGAGTTAGTAAGATAAGAAAAAAGCGAATGTCTGGCATGGTTTAGTGCTAATGAGACGGTCAATAAGAACCCACAAGCGCACATGAGCGAGAAACCTCAGATCTTAAGTCTGGAGAATATTTGTATGGTGGACAGTTCTTGGACTACCAAAGATCACTATAGTGGTTGCAGATGGGAGTGGGAGAACTGTAGCGGGAACATCGAGCTCATGGGGACGCGAAATCTAAGGAAGCGAGAGACAGCCCTTCACTCTGAACTAGAAGCTCTTATATGGGCAATGGAAGCATGCTTCAATATTCGTCATGCCAGCGTTTTGGCACAGACTGTAAGGACATTATCGCGATGGTAAGGGAACCACAAGCATGGCTGAGTTTTGCAGTAGAATTGGAGGCTATAAAGATGCTAATGATATGCTTCCCAGACTTCAAGATATGTAACATCCCAAGGGCTCAAAATGGAATTTTAGACACATTGGCCAAGACTGCACAAGCATTTCATAGAGATCTTTGTTTCGTTGGTTGTTCTATTCCGGTCTGACTTTCCATACCACCTCAAGTCTGAGTAATAGAAATATCCGTTTGATGTCAAAAAAAAAACTTATGTTATGTTTAGCTAATGTCAGTTTTGTACATACATTAATCTGTAAAATAGCAAATCACAACTTAAGACATTTTTATAAATGTACCCACATTAACTTTTAATTAGTACTTTTGACAAAAAAATATATTTCATTCTTTAAAAATAGACGTTAAAATATATACTATTAAAATAAAATAAAATAATTGAAATATATAATGCATCGTGAGGTTCGATCCTACCAATATAAAATAACATTGGTAGTTTTGAAAAACAAATTGGAATGACGATAATTTCATACTTTAAAATGAGTATCGAGATTTATGCTATTTAAATAAAAGTATTTTTTCGAATATACGATTATTTTACGTTGTAAATTACATATTTTTAATATAAACAAAATAACTATAACATAGTGAAATATATATCTTAAGATTGTATTTTAATAAATTATTTAATATCTTAATATTTTAAATATAAGTGTATATTTATTATTTCAATATAGGAAAGTTTAATTTCTTTTTATTGTTAAGGGAATATATATATATATATATAATTCATGGTGAAGTTGGCTCTTACCAAGTAAAAAACGTTGGTAGTTCAAAAAAAAGTTATTAATGTTTTAAAAATAAAAAATAATGGGCTAAAATCTGTGAAAAAGTAATTTGTAATCAACACTTACTCTTTTATTATTAAATTTTAAAATTTTATTTTGATATATGAGATATAAAAGTAACTAGTGTTATTTCAAAAATATATTCTAGACATATGAATATTATTCAGCCGAAATATAATATACGGAAAGGATTTGTAAATATTTATTTTTTGATTTTATATAGTTAGAATACTTTGAATATTTTTATACACTGTACGATTCCAGAAATATACTTTTCTGCATACATGAAAATAAAATATACAGATTAAATTTATAGATATTATTATAAATGAAACGTATTATGCATGGGAATTAGATTTGTAAATACCTAGAAATCTTGATACTTATTTCCTAAAATCGAGATGTTACAGTCTTTGACATTGTTTGTAGTTGTTGGTAGCTTTGCATGCTTTTAAATTAGAGATGGCAATGTTTGACTTGGACCGCTGGCCTAGTCCGCAAAAGCTTGTAGCGGGACGGTATTGTGCCTTGATATTATAGGCCTGTAAAGTTGTGAGACTCACATAACAGGTTCTTGTGGGATGGGCCATTTGAGGGATGGGCTTTAAGCGAAATAGGCCGAAGGGGATCATGCGGGAGAACAAAGATCTGCAAATATCATTTCTTCACTTCACTTTCCACCTAAAAAGAAAATGGGAGAGAGAAAATGAAAAAATGATTCAGTTCTTTGAGAGAGAATGAAAAAAATGATTAAGTTCTTTCTCCACCGACATAACTGTAAGACCTCCGGCGATGAAAAATGGAGTTCTGGCGGTGGTTCTAGTCTTCACGTCGCCTCCAGAAAATGTATGCTCGTATGTAGTCTCATGTCCCGTTGGCCGATACACAAAGACCTACATTTTTGGCAAGGCTGGTTTTGTCAGCCATTTCGGGGACAGCAGCCCGCGCGGGTCTGACCCGCCGTGACCCACTTGAAAACGAGCCCGCTGCGGCACGGGACAGAACGGGACAACCTGTTTTCTATCTCTATTTATAACCTTTATTAAAATGATTCATATAAATTAGAGGCTTTTATCAGTGGATGATCTCTCGAAATGCGAAAAATATGAAATGATTTACAAAGAAACTCACAAATTTAAGGGATGTCAAATGTTTTAAATCAAGATAGCGAATAAATGTTGATGTTCTTTATTTTGGAAAGCCATACTATTTTTTCTATTAAAAGCTCTAAAACAATGTAGTTTTGAATTTAATTAATTTCAAAATAATAAAAAATTCATATAAATATATAAGTTAATTATTTTAATTATTTTAATTTTTTTGTAATCTGAAATAGTATCGTATTTCAAAACCGCGAGTCAAAATCTAGTAAGAAATTATATCAAACAATATGAAATTGTATAGTATAGGTAAAACAAGTAAAAAATGATTTATTTGTTCAATCTTTAATCCTACCGTGCACTTTTCAAGATTTGAAGCTATAAGATTTGATAACAAAATATTTGAAGCAATCAACGGTGGTGATCTGGCCTGTGTTTTTGAGTTACGTTAAGGTGACACATACCACGGGCTTCAACTTCATACCGATTTAGCTGGTACCGGTACGATTATTAAACTATTGTTAATAAAACCGAGAATTGATTCGGTCCATAAAGTTGTCTCAAAACAGGCATTGTTTTGGTCCTTCCACACCAACTCCAATCAGAGAATCGCAGAGTCTGGAATGTTACTTATTTTTCGACAAGAAACTTCTCTATGTAAGTAGATAGCATTTGATCGGAGGTAATAGTTGTGAGTAGGGAGGAGGAAGAGAGAGAGAGGGAGATGGGAGAAGTGTGGAAAGTTGGACATGGATTACACCTTGAAAAAGGCCAATACAACAGCTCGGTCCAAGAGCCCGGTAAAGAAGCTTGCCCCAAAGATTTCGGTCAAATACTCGGCCCATTAATCTCATCCCAAGAGCTTACTAGGTCAAATCGACTTTAGGGAAAGTATTGGAGGAGAGCCCGAATAAAAAGAGAGGAGGCGAGACATTGGGAAGACATAGAGAAACAAATCCACACATCTACTCATGACGCGATCTAGGGTTCCGTCTAGCTTTACCCTCATTAACTGAGCGTCATTCCGACTTACTCTCGTCGAGTGCTTTTTCATTTTCCGACTATTTTTCAAACACTATTGTAATTTTCCTCTTGACAGAACAATAAAAACGTCTTTGAAATAATCCACAATAGAGTTAAGTCATCTCTTTGAAAATGACCAAACTTTGATTCAACAGTTGGCGCCCACCGTGGGGCTATACAAAGTAACGCTAAAGAAGATCAACATGAGTGCCGATGATTTGACCAGTGGAGACTAATCTGCGCTGACAACCGAAGCTGTGACCATGATGGAAATGATGAAAGCATCATGGACAATCTTTCGGCACTCGCATTCCGTCAACCATGTCCTGATCAGAACTTGGTCAACGGATTCAAAGCTATCGAAGTTGAAAGTCCTTTTCCCAGTGAATGACAGTTACACTAGTCAAAATCACTTGTCAAAAATTATCTAAGGCAAGTGTCTTTTGTCGAGCGATCGACAATCACACTTGTCACACTCACCCCAGCTGCTTTCAGAGTGATCAAAAATTCTACTTGTTACGATTCACTCTAACAGCTTGAATGATTGATCAATAATCACACTTGTCTACGGAAAAAAAAATCTACTTGACGACCCGGTCAGGTTGCAAGATGACGCTCTCTTGATCAGATATTTGAGCGAAATGCATTATTGGGACTCCAAGAGGCACTTTAATGATTTCTGAGTTTGAAGTCTGACCAAGTGTATAAAAGGAAATTTCATTAAAGCTGATTAAAGTTCAATACGACAACAAAAAAAACAACAACATAGAAAGGGGTAGTCTTCTCTAGCACGCCTTCATTAGCACGTGTATCTTCGGTCCTCTACTCCACATCTTCGCCTTCGATCAAGGGATCCCTATTTTCATCCATCGGCACCTCCGATGCTTCAGAAACCCTTTTATCCCCATCGGAAACACCACCCAAGACTCGGCCGGAAGTATCTGGATCAGCTTGAACCTCCGAATGTTCCTTGGCTGTTTCAACTCTGGATTGAATTCCCACATGTCTGCCTATAGAATTTATCGGCATATGAAGGTTTGCTGCGGCCTCAGGGTCCATATCACCTACATTCATCTCGAACAGGTTGATACTCGAGACTAGCGGCCTGTTGCTGTTGACAGACATAAAGAAAAGAGGAGAAAGAATGCGATCTCGCTCTGAGATGTCCTCGACGCTCATTGCTTTGACCTCTTTGTCCTCATCAGATTATCCGTCACTGCCTGTAGGAAATCCATAACTTTTTCCCTCAGCATCTCCAGGAATTTTCTTGTTACAGAAGCTTGAGTGTAAGGAGCCATTTATTCTTGGATGCCACCTGATCGTCCATGTATTTCCAAAATTTCTCGAGGCAAGCAATGAACTTCTCGAATATTGCAGCTTCCACCCATTGATGCTTCAAGATAACCTCTCACTTCCGATACTTCCTCAACCAATCAGTCTTGCTTTTCAGTTTAGCAGCGAGCGGCTCATTCTCGAAATCTAGTTTGTCGATCAGGGAATTGGCAAAGCTCAAATTCTTCTCCACCTTGTTGAGCTTCTTGTCTGCCACCTCTTCGACAAACTTATTATGGTTCTCCTAATTTTCCCGACTTTCTCCGATGGGCCTTTCTGGATTTCCCTCGGCATGCTCAACTACATTTTCTCATTTTCCTTTTTCAAATTGTCCCTGTCTGTGACACCCCCGATCGTAGATGACCGGAAATGACACGGTCGATGTTCCCTGAAAGCCGACCCGAGGTTCACAGAAAAATTTCGATCACCTTGGACTAGCAATTTTGAGAACACCAACGCTCCTACCGGATATCGACCAAGGCTTTTTAACCCGACCGAGTATCCGATAGTTAGTTCGTCCTGGAAAATGACTAATATCATATGAGTACTTGTGATTTATAAACATCTTTTATACATTATTTATTTACTTTTAAACATCTTACAAAGTGTTATAGTTTCACCCTACGGTCTAACGCCCAACAACGTTTTAAGTAAATATACAACAAAAGATACGTTGCAAGGAAAACAAAAATACTACCGCTGGTTGGCTGTTCCTTCCGTCCGAAAAGAAGAGGTCTCCCAACTAGTGGTTACCTGCACACACGACAATGAGCCGTGAGTAACTAGTTTACCCAGTGAATCTAGATCACTACACAATCAATAGTACAATCGAACAATCATCAAAGAATGAACATGAACATACAAGTACTTGATTTATACTTTAATGTATTATTCATCAATGTGAATATCATTTTATTTATCACTTCCTTGTTACCCGCCATTCATCACTTCAATTATAATTACAATATATATACTAAACTCGACAAACCACAAAGGCTAACCGAGAGTAGTGAGTTTGCATTATCATCATACTCGAACGTCTTAATGAACATACGGGACTGCATCATCATGCAGTACACGGCCTCCAGGGTGCTACCCCATCATCGTGTCTTCATGACCTTGTTCCATTCGCAGGACCAAGTCACGGTAATGCGGGAATTTAGGGGAAATCGGCCAATTCCTACGTCAATAGAGGCCAACGGTCCCGATCAGTACATAAACACATCACCTGTGCGAAAACATACATCAACTAGTACAAAATTCAATTTTCATACATGAACTTTCAAAATTTGGTTTTAAAATACATTGACTTAATTTCTGTTAGTCAAGCGATACAAAATATGAATTGTCTTTAATCCGGTAATAAAAAATCGGTCATTTCCTACATCAAAAGAGAACATGTTCGTGTCTGGGTCAGGTTCGGGTATTTAAGATACAAAAAAGACAAGAAATATCCAACTCGCATCAAATTTAGCCAAACTCCATCGTATTTATCTAAATATTTGAAAAATAACTAAAATAAAACTATTAATAATTAAAATAAAACACTTTTAAACTCTAAATCTTATATGTAAAGCTTCATATTACTTGGAAATGTTACCGGTTAACGAGAACTCATATTTGTAACGTTTGAGTAACATAAATTAGGTCAATGTATGATAAAACCAAATTTTGAAAGTCCATGTATGAAAATTGAATTTTGTACTGGTTGATGTATGTTTTCGCACAAGTGATGTGTTTATGTACTGATCGGGACCTATAGCCTCTGTTGACGTAGGAATTGGCCGATTTCCCCGGGAATTTAGGGATAGTGATATAATAATGAGTTTTCACTTAATACTTAATTCCATAATTATTTCATAATTATTCCATACATTATTTATACTTATAATTGGTACTTTAGAATAAGTACTAAGAATTGAATTAACCTCAATGTGTACTTTCAAATATTTCTTTAAGTGTTAAGTGTTTACATTAAGTAAACACCACACATTTTCGAAGGATTAAGAGACTTTACTACTTAACCGATATAGTTCTAATCCATTCAATCACACACACATATGTGATCTAACACCACATCACCCTAGACTCACCTAGAGATTGGTCTTGAAACTAATTTGGAAAAGTCTTGAAACGTTCTTGTACAAGGCTGGACGGACCTGAAATAAGCAGTTCGAAAACATGATCATCCATCCAAACAATTCGGTTCTGAAGAAGGAGTTTGAATTAGATCTAATCAGCTGGGTTCAGGACATAACTTAACAGTTTATACTAACTCAGACTAGGTCAGTACGTGATAGTTTCAGACCATAAACAGCTTGGCTCAGACCAGTACTAAACAAGATCAAATCTGTTCGGTTCAGAACGATAATATTCCGGCATTTTGGTTCACTCTAACTACTTAAATCAGTTCAGTTCAAGCTCGGTCCAACTCCTCATAAATCATATCAGTTTGGTTCAGTCAAGGTTGGTTCAGGACAAGGTCATTTCAACTCGTTTTAACTTCACTCAGACCAAAAACATTAGCTAGCAGTTTTCGAAGATTAATTCCAACTGAAACTAAACTAAACTGATCAGTACACCATCTTAAACAAGTGATCCGACCATGACCTTAGCTTAACAACACATGGAATTGTTCAGGACATGGCTAAGGATGGTATATGAGGCTTACCCTAGATCACCCTGGTTAGATACACCTGGATGATGTTCTCCTTCAAGCTAAACTCACCAAGAAACTGATTAGAAAGAGAGATGAAAATTCGGTTATGATCAGAAGCTGAACAAGGTCTAGGGTTTAATCAAACTCTCTTACCTTCTGATCCTTCTCACTAAAACAAACTGAGCCAACTGGTGGATGAATTTCGTTCAGGCTTCTTCTTGATTTTTTTCTTGGTTCCTACTTCTTTCTCTCTGATTTTTTTTCATAGAAATTCTCTCTTTCTCTCAGCAACAAAAACGTGCAAGCAGCTCCCTTAAGGGGTTATATAGCTGAGGAGTGTTCCTAGCTGAGTTCCTCAGCTTAACACAAAGCATAAGTGAGCAAGGACAGCTGGAGTCCTGCTTCACACACCCAGCCACCATCAGCTCCCATTTCCTTCCCCTTAAGAAAGGTTTATAAATCATGTGTTTCTCACATGATCTGTCCAGCAAGCAAGCAAGCAGGAAGTTTGTGCTTGTCATGTGACTTGTGTTGAGAAAGCAAGCAGACAAGGTGCTGAAAGACCATGGATGATTTATAAGGAATTTTAAGAAGCTTGTCGGTAATTTTCGGACAATTTTCGACTAAAATTTTCTCGACCTTTGATTCTTGTCTTGCTTCAACCAAACTCATCTAACTTGAATAAAATTAGACCAACATAATTAACACTTGAACAGAACTAACAAGGGAAGTCCTTTCGACCACAAGAAAATCCCGTTGAGTCTTTAATTCATCGGTTCGATCTTTATTTTTAATTATGATCGATTAAACTCAAATCTGACTTTTTAAAACTCTCGACCAAAATCATATCCACTCGTGAGGGTCATTACACTGTCAAACTTTCCATCCTTCTCTGCAGAATGGTCGGCCTTTGCCTTCTTAGAGGACTTGCTTTTTTTTTCCTCATCCTGGAAAGTTCTTCAACTTGAATGGTTTCTTAGACATGAGCAGTTTTTGTATACTTAATTGGCTCCGCCGAGGTCCCCGACGGCATGCCATCAAGAATTTGCATGGGATTCAGATTCCAGAGATCTATCTCCTGACCAAAGACGTCGGCATGAAACGGAATATCTCTCTTAACCTTGCCCATTGTTCGATCCAGTCTTTTCTTGCTATTTCCGCATAAGTAATGTTGGACGCCCAGTCAACTGCAAAGACTCGAAAAATTAGGGTCTTTGAAAATGAAAAAAAATTAAGAATAGCAAGCATATCAGTATTACCTTTTGCAATACGCTTAAGTTGTTTTTGGATCCTCTCTTCTTCAATCTCCGCCCCTATTGATTACTACGAGCAGGTACCTTTTGAGCTTCTGGAAAGATGTTCTCCGGGTATGCGGTGGTGTTAGGGTGTCAAACTGAAAAAACAAATTAAGAAACTATAAGAGACTCATACTAAGATATAAAGGACTCGGCTTCAAATATCTACCATATCTTGAACTCCACAACACTCAGAAGTTGGCTCTTCAAAACGCAGCCCCATTAATGTTGAAAAATAATTAATGCCTACAACAGTTACAAGTCACTATAAGAAAACATGTAATTTCCGACTACGGTTTCCGACTGATGACGTAGTCGTTAAATATTCCAACTAATGCACGACTGCGACACAACAAAAGTAGTCACAACTTAACTGTTAACTTGCGACTAAAGATTCTAGTCGTCAATCGGTCGCTAAACTACGACTAATTAACGACTAAAATAATGGCGCAAAATGCCAGTCCTAAAATAGTCGGCAATTAGCATTGTGTCGCGGCTGAATACAATGGTCACCTATCCGTCACTTATTCTTCGCTACCAAAATGATGTCGTAAAAGTTCAGTCACAAAGTGGTAGGTAAATTAGGCAACTGTTTAATGACCACTGTTGTGGACATATATTGGTCGCTAAATAGTCGATAATAAGCGGTATACAGCACGTGATTAACGTTTTCATGGTTGTTGTACCTATTTTTTTAGAGCAGTCAGTATTCAGTGGCAAAAAAGTCAGAAAACTTTGCTATATAAGAAAAACGATATCTTGCACCCATTTCTACTAAGGAATCGTAGAAAAACAAAAGAAAAAACGATTGTTTAAAGTGTTATAATTTTGGGAAATTACAACTATTCCATTTTTTGAGAATGGATTTAAAAGAGGATCGATGAAGTGACGGGGATCTCAGAAGAATGCGTAGCAGGGGTGGATCAATTCATGACATTTGCAAATAGCCAGCTTATCACGCAGAGCAATGGGCGTAAATTTTTTTGGCCACATAGTTTTTGCAAGAATGATAAATTTTTGTCGGGGTAAAAAATTTGGAAACATATATATAGTAGAGGATTTATGCGAGACTATTATGTTTGGTCTAAGCATGGAGAAGAAATTTATATGACATTAGGAACTAGTCATGTTGACCCGACACATTTAAGTGGTAGTGAAGAAGTTAGTAATGAAGATATATATGTGGAAATAGTAAATTATGCATTTAGTGATAATGTGAGTTCTGATAGTTATCAACATGATGGTAGTTACCAGAATGTAGTAGACCCGGTATGCAACCATTCAAATGTTTTTTACGACTTGTTAGAAGGAGGAAAAAATCCCTTGTATGATGGTTTTCGTGAATGTCACTCGCAATTATCCTTAGCTGCTCGAGTCTTTCAAACTAAGGCAGATTATTATATTAGTGAAAAGTGTGTGGATTCGGTGTGCCAAATGTTGAATGACTATTTACCAGATGAAAACATAGAAACCGATTCACACTACGAGACACAAAAGTTGAGGCGCAATTTAGGGCTCCCATATCACACAGTTGATGTTTGTGTCAACAATATTTTGGAAAGAAGATGAAAGGTGGGAAAAGTGTCAGTTTTGTGGTGGTGAAAGATGGAAGCCTAGGGACAAACGACATAGTACGAAAGTACCATATAGTCGTATGTGGTTTCTACCTATAGCTGATAAGTTGAAGAGAATGTATCAGAGCAAGACGACTGCAGCGGCAATGAGATGGCATGCTGAGCGCCAAGCAAAGGAGGGAGAAATGTGTCATCCGTCTGATGAGGCGGAGTGGAAAAACTTTCAAGAAATACATCCTCAGTTTGTCGAAACCGAGTAACATTTACCTTGGATTATGTACAGATAGATTCAATCCATTTGGGATGTCTTATAATCATTCGTTGTGGCATGTGATCTTGACTCCATATAATCTGCCTCCAGGTATGTGCATGAAAACAAATTATTTGTTTCTTAAAATTCTAAATTTTGGGCCAAATCATCCGCGAGCTAGTCTTGCTATCTTCCTCAAACCTCTGATCTTGAAGTTAAAAGAATTATGGTCAACTGGAGTTGAAGCATACGATGTGTCCTTGAATCAAAATTTTAATCTAAAAATCGTGCTTTTGTGGATGATAAGTGACTTTCCGGGGTTTGGCATGCTATCCGATGGATGACCCATGGTAAATTGGCATGTCCAATTTGCATTGAAGATACAAAAGCTTTTTATCTGCCTAATGGAAGGAAGACGTTTTGGTTTGATTGTCATATAAGATTTATTCCTTATAATCATCCAGTAAGGAAGAATAAAAAAGACTTCTTGAAGGGAAAACACGCAGTAAAAGAATTTCCACCTTATTCTTTGACCGGTGAGAAAGTTTATTCTGAACGGTTACAAGGTGTTAATCCACCAAAAACGTCTGTTTGCAGTGGAAACAGTCATGAAAAGAAGAAATCTGGATATGAAAAGTACCATAATTTGCACAAGGAAAACATATTTTGGGAGTTGCCATACTTGAGGGATCTAATTCTTTGACATAATCTTGATGTGATGCATCTAGAGAATAATTTCTTTGAAAATATCATGAATACTCTTATGAATGTGAAGGGAAAATCGAAAGACACAATCAAGTCAAGATTGGATATATCAAAATTTTGTGATCGCTCACACTTACATGTTGATGGTGATGGTCAAGCTCAATTTCCTCCCTACGCATTGGATGAATCCAGGAAAAATAGTTTATTGGAATGTGTGAAACACTCATTTAAATTCCCTGACGGTTATACTTCAGACTTAGATAATTTTGTTGATATAAAGAACAACAAGTTCTCTGGCATGAAGAGTAATGACTACCATGTTCTTATGGAGCGGGTACTTCCATTTATCTTTTCAAAACTCCTAAACCAAAACGTTCATCTTGCGTTATCAGGTGCTAATTTTTTATTATAATTTTTATATGAAATGTTACAACTTCATCTATGAGTATCAACCACGTTTTTAATTTTTTAGATAGTGAATTATAATGGCTAGAAGCCAAGAGGTTTTCAATCATAGAACCCAAATTCAATTAGTAAAGATATTATAAGTTATATATGTCATGTGGCTAAGCTCAGAGTCTACAACTTTTGTGTGCAAACTCGGAATGACCGTCGATTGATGCTATGCAAATGACATCGATCGTAGCTTTCTTAGTCAAGCATTAAACGATCAGACTCGGTTGGTTCACTTAGAATCACTAGACCATTCTCTCGATCGTCCCTAGTAATTTAAGCTCAACAGCCTTTATTTAGGTAATGATCACACTCTCTCAGTTGTCAATTATCCTAAGATCAAGGTTCTAGGTAGTTAATCAAGAACACTAGCAATAAGTATAAACCTGATGATAGATCTAAAAAACACCCTAGCAATTCTATTGTTTTGATAATTCATCAAAACCTTTAATAAATCTCAAATATAACAAGGTGACTACTCAGACATAGCTAAACAGAACATAATCATAAACATGAAATAATTCGTAAGATAAAGAATAGAGATAGAAAATGGGGTTCCAATACAAAGCTTGAAGAAGTCCTGATCTTGTCCCCAAAAACCCTAAACTATTATGTTTGTTATGAAAAGTATGAAAACAATCAAAAAGTTGTTCTTTGCATAAAACAATAGCAAAGACCATATAAACTAGGTAAAACAAGTCTATGGGAAATTTTGTAATTTATGTGATTTGGGCTTCAAGTCGGTTAAATTATTTGTTGAACTTCTATGCGTCGACCGTTGATTGACGGCAAGAGTGCATCGTAGATCGATGCAATATCTTTTCTCGACTCGTACGTTGCTGAATTTGACCAGGTACAAGGTTCTTCTCTCTCTCTCTCTCTCTCTCTCTCTGAGCTCCAGAAAAGCCTCATAATATCTACAATGTCTCCAAAATATACATGGACCTCAAAAGACTCTAAAACATATCCTAGACACATATAATGGACTCCAAATGGAACCTATAACATTGTCTAAAACTGGTAAATATTGGGAGCTATCAACTCCTCATGATTTAACATTTTGCTTGTCCTCAAGCCAAACAAGGATAAACTTATGGAAGAGGTTTGAAAAACACGGATTCACGAAATCTCTAGCTTATCATTATCACCTTTACTATATTGCAACCACATTAAACAAGTGTCAATCTTAAAGAAACTTTATATACCTTATCCTAGTATAGCATCCAAATTCATTCTACCAACAACTTAGAAAATACTAGCTTGACTCACCCTTGTACAAACCTCATTTCTTGCATAAAATAAAAGTGCAAGTTTTACCTTGGAAGTATTGATCAGATGACTCATGGACTCTTACCCCTGCAAGTATCTGAACACACATACAGTCTTCTTTCATCCATTTCTTTCCTCTTTCTCTCTTCTTTGAATTTATATATATATAGAGAGAGAGAGCATTGTAGAAATTATGAGACTTTCTGGAGCTCAAAGAGAGAGATAAAGAGAGAGAGAGAGAGAGAGAGAGAGAGAGAGAGAGAGAGAGAGAGAGAGAGAGAGAGAGAGAGAGAAAGAGAGAGAAATTTTGTAGCTGGTCAAATTCAGAAAACTACGAGTCAAGACATAGTATTGCGTCATTCGGCGACTCACTCTTGTCGTCAACTGACGGTCGACGCGCAGAAAACCAACTCACAAAGTAGCCAACTTGAAGCCCATGTCACAAAAATTACAAGATTGCCGCTGACAATTTTTCACCTAGTTTATATGGTCTTTGCTATTGTTTTATGCAAAGAATGACTTTTTACAAGCTTTAATACTTTTCAGAACAAACATAGTAGTGTAAGGTTTTTGGAGAGAAGATCAAGACTTCTTCATGCTTTGGATTAAAACCTCAAGGGCCTGATATTTAAAACTATTGTTCCATGCTATCAGCCGTACTTAGAGTATATTGTATATGTTTGGAGTATGATTTAGAGTATTTGCAGGTTCATGTACTTTCTGGAGAACTTTGGTGATTATGGAGCTTTTAGAGATGCAAAATTGCGCAGACGTGTCAGAGGTTTAGCTATGTATGGAGACCTTACCACGGTGAGATTGAGCTGATTTTTTGACACAAGATATAGATTTTAGTTATCTTTCCAATTCCACCGGTTGGAGGTCAATCAGGACCCTAGAGCCAAAGTTATGATCGATTAACTGGAGAGTGTTCTGTCTACCTCGCGAGAGGAAGCTGACAAGAAGGTGAATGAATGTCGATCAAAGGCGCAGCCCTATTGTCGATAAACGGTGATCCCAGAAGACAGGCCCTACTTATTTCAAGACCGACTTAAGCTCAGAAGCTACCACAAATTACAAGAATACCCTTGGACGAGTTTAGACCTAATTTATATTGTTTTCTAAGCCATTTTTGATGGCTAAGATTTATTCTATCTATTGTTCTAGGGTTATGAGAGAAGGTAGAAATTCATTCAGAGTCCTCCTGGAACTCCTTTGGTTATTTATTTGTTTCTATTCTATATCTATTTCATCTATGATATATGTGACAAAGATCATGTCTGAGTAGATCCATCTACTAGGTTTACGTTTTCTAGGGTTTTGATGGATTAGCCAAACAATAGAATTGCTAGGGTAATTATTATATTTATCATTAGAATTTTTCTTATTGCTTGCTTCTAGAGTAATTAACTAGAAACCTGATCATAGGATAATCAGGCGCACGCGAGAGCATGGTCTATTACCTGATATAATTTTATTGAGCTAGGTTGTTAGAAACAAATGAGATTTGATCGAAGGAAGATCATTGCCATCGATCGACGCAAGATCATTGCCATCGATCGACGGTCATTTCGTGTCAATAAGCGAGAGCTGAGACATCAGACTTAATAAATTGATTAGACTCCTAGCGAGAGTGGTCATCTTTTACATTAGATATCGAGTTCTAGGATGGATACCTTTAGCTTCTATCCTCTATAATCCACTTGCATGAAACCCTAAGTCTAGCTATTTGGCATTATTGTTTACAAAAACCAATCAATCAACTTGCCATTTTATTCACTGCCTAATAAATTGTTTGCCTAGCTTAACTGAAATTCTATAGTCCATTGTGTACCCACGCTCCATGTGGATTAGATCCCTAATTACTACAACTGAATCTCTTATTCGAGAGAGTAAAAATCACTCCTTAGGGTAATTTGAATGACATCAGAACCCCACTTTCTATCTCTATTCTTAATCTTATGAATTATTCCATGCTTATGATTATGTCTTGCTTAGATATGTCTTATTAGTCACCTTGTTAGATTTAGGTTTATTAAAGTTTTTGATGAATTAACATTCTTGGGTGATTATCAGATCTATCATCAGATTTGTATTTATTGCTTATGTTCTTGATTAGAAACCTAGAACCTTGATCTTAGGATAACTGACAATTGCGAGAATAGGATTATTACCTGAATAAATCATGTTGAGCTTAAAATACTAGAGACAATCAAATATGACCGTTTAATACTTGACTAAGAGAAGCATCGATCGATGCCGTTTGCATACAATTGATCGATGGTCATTCTAAGTTTGCACAGAAAAGTTATAGACTCTGAGATTAGTCATAGGATAGATAAAATATCTTTAATAATTGAAATCATATTCTATGATTGAAAATTCCTTGTCTTTTATCCATTATAATTCACAATCTAAAAACCCTAGATCTAGCTATTTTCCTTATTTGTTTACAAACCAACTATTTCCTTATTTACTTATTTTAAAGTCTTATTAATTCCCAAGCTTAACTAAGTTGATTATAAAATCTATTTTGTGCCCTCGCTCTCTGTGGATTCGATCCCTAAGTACTATAGTTGAACCTTTTATTTGAGAGTGTAATCAGTAGATCTAGGGTAATTTGAGCGTATCATAGGTTATGGAGAAAATGGTCAAGAAGATGTTAGATTCAGGAATGATGCAACCGAATACAAGTCCTTTTTCTATTCCAGTTCTTTTGGTCAAAAAGAAGGATGGATCTCACAGGTTTTGTGTTGGTTATTTTGTTATAATACCTGACAAATTTTCTATACTTGTTATTGACCAGTTTCTGGATGAATTGCATGGAGTAAACTTTTTTCTAAATTGTATTTGAGGTGAGGCTATCACCTAATTATAATTCTTTAAGATATTCCAAAGATAACTTTTCGGACAGTGGAGGCTGGAAGGACATTATGAATTTTTGGTTATGCCTTTTGGTTTAACCAATGCGTTTGTCACATTCCAAGCTCTCATGAGCAAGACCTTTCAATCATTTTTTTGGAAGTTTGTATTGGTGTTTTTGATGATGTGTTGGTGTGGAACATGACAATAGTTTTACACAAAGAAAATTTGAGCCTAGTTTTGAAGGTGCTTGAGGAACAACAACTATTGGCGAATAAAAAGAAATGCTTATTTGGATTACCTCATGTGGATTATCTTGGCCATATAATTTCAAAAGATGGCATTGCTACTGATTCAATGAAGATTGTTGCTTTGAAGCAATGGCCTAAGCCTAAGAGTGTTAAGAAGTTGAGAGGTTTTTTGGGACTTACAAGGTATTATAGAAAATTTGTAAAGGGTTATGCATATTTGCAAGACCATTAACAGAATTATTGCATAAAAATGGTTTTTAGTGGTCTAACCAAGCATAAGATGAGTTTGATCAGTTGAAATTAGCAATGTGTTGGCCTTACATGATTTTGAAAAACCTTTTCGTCTTTAAACTGATGCCTCAAGTATTGGTGTTGGTGCAGTGTTAATTCAAGGTCTTCAGACAATGGTCTTCTTTATTCATGGATTGACGGCTAAATAACAACTAAAACCTACATATGAGAGATAACTTATGGCTATAGTGATGAATGTGCATAAATGAAAACATTGTTTACTTGGCAGGACTACTTTGTTAGTACGAATCAACACAATTTAAAGTACTTATTGTAGCAAAAAGAAGTCAACATGGAATATCAATGATGGTTAACAAGGTTGATTGGTTATGATTTTGAGATCATGTATAAACCAGGTTGTGATAATAAAGTTGTTGACGAGTTATCATGGGTGACTACAAGTTCTGGAGTATCGGTGTTATCATCTTTGTTGGCCATGACTTTTCCTCTAGCTATTCAATTGCATGACACTTTTAAGGGGATTGAGTTGGATGAGTTTATTCAAGATTTGAAGGCAAATGTGTTGAAGGCTGATATAAGTGTCAAGAATTATTTTGTGGTGGATGGTATGGTTTGTTACAAGAAGCGTTTGGATATCTCTCCTAATTCTTCTTTCATTTCAGTATTTTAAGTGAGTACCATGATGGGATGGTATGGGATCATTTATACGTTCTGAAAACAGTGAATCATATACAACAAGTGTTTCATTGGACTAGCTTGAGGCAGAGGGTTCATGAGTATATTTCTATTTGTCACGTTTGTGAGCAACATAATTATTCAGCACTTTCTCCAGCAGGGTTGCTCCGACCTTTACCAGTTCCTCATATGATTTGGGATCAATTTTGCATGGATTTTATGGAAGTTTTCGGTTTCTAAGAAAATAATGTGATTCTGGTAATGGTGGATATACTGAGTTAATATGCTCAATTTCTAGGGTTAAGGTATCCTTTTATTGCAGTGGGTGTAGCTGATTTGTTTGTAAATGTAGTCGTTTACACGGTTTCCCTTCTTATATTACTTCGGCTAAGGACAAGATATTATTAGGTAAATAATCAAAGGAGGTGTTTCGACTAGCAGGTAACAAGTTGAACTACAACACGGCATTCCATCCTTAGTCAGATGGTCAATACGCAGTTATTATCTGTTGCTTGGAAACTTATTTTATGTGTTTTGCATCTGGACATCCTAAGACTTGGTACAAGTTTCTACCATGGCCAGAGCTTTGGAATAGAACGTCATATCACACTTCTTTACATATGTCACCTTTCCAAGTGTTAAATGGTCGTGATCCTCATGTTATATTGCGTTATGAATCCAATTCTAGTGCAACTGGTGAGTTGGAGATTCAACTGTAGGAACGTATTAAGGTTTTGGATAGGTGAAGTATCATGTTGGAGAGGGCTCAGCTAATAATGAAGGTGCATGCAGATTAACACAGACATGATGTTAGTTTTGTGATTGGTGATATGGTATATATGAAGCTCAAACCTTACAAAAAAACTTTATTATTCGACATTTTTGCCAAAAGTTGGATGTAAGTACTTTCGTCTTTTGAGGTGTTGGTAATGATTGGTTTTATAACTTACAAAATTTGGTTACCACAAGATTATCGTATTAATCATTTGTTTCATGTGTTGCTGATTTAAAAAATTGTAGGGTATAATCAACCTTAGCATAATGGACCACCGTCTAGTGGTGATGTGGAAGGGATGCAGTTGGAACCAGAGGAGGTAGTAGATAAATGTTTTTTTTGCATAAGGTGTAGTGTAATGTTCGTTTAAGTGGAAGAACATTCTGTCTCATGATAATACTTGGATCTCAGTTAAGGAGCTCTCCTCATTTTTTTATTACAAGCTTGAGGGAAAGTTTGCTCTCTATGGGAGGCGGGGGAGTATTGATAGGATCAATCAGACGTATTTCAGGAAGAGAAAAAAAACTTGTAGGATAAAGAGATGTTGGTAGATTAGTCAAACAAAGTTGAGGATGTTTGACTTGAAGATTTGGAAGACACGGGAAGAAGTAGAAGCTTTGCAGTTAGAAAGAAATCTGTGTATAAATACTGACTTTCAAGTTTATTTACATTTTATATATTTTGTAATTGTAAAAGAAGCACGTGAGCTTGATGAAATTGTGATGAGATCTTCACCTCTTTTGCTATGAGATCATAACTTGCTGTTATACAATGGTGAAGATAATCTAATGCTTTACTCAATCAGACTTACATTTTCAACCGTCTTGACATGGAAAAGAAAAAAAATGACTCTTCAAGCTCGCCTACATGATCTTAACTCCCTTTCTCACCATTTTCTAGTAACAATAGCCTCTTTCTTCATGAAAATAAGTTTAGCAGAATTCAAAATATAAATTGTAAGGCTCCATGGGACATGAAAAGAAAAGTTCATAAGATCTTGTTAGGGTGTATGGCTTTAGATATGTCTATAACCAGGTTTTAGTCTATAGTGAACATTATTCTGATCTTGTGGCCTGGTGATGCAGCTACCAATAGAATTATTTTTTACTTTTTGTTCATCTAAATACCCCCCCCCCCCCCCCCCCCCACACACACACACACACAATTAATCATAAAATAATCCATCAACTAAAATTTATTCAAAAGAAACTTTTAACTTTAATTTCATTAACGTTTGTTACCCTCTGGCTAAAACATAGTACTGAAGGGTGATAAACGTTAGCGGTTTGTAAGTTGAGGACTATAATGTTGAAAACTTAGTTGATGAGTTTTTTTACGATTCAAAATTAATTGAGGAGTTTTATCACTAAAAAATATTAAATTTTTAAAAATATTTATTATCACTTATGCATTGTTTTAAACTCTTATAATCAATTTATAAGATTTTAAAACTAATTTTTAAGTCCTTATACATTACTTTATCAATCTTATACTCAATTTCTAAATCTTTATAAATATCTTTATATTTTACAAATTATTAATAAGGTTTAACAGTGATTTTATAAACTTTTACAATTTCTGCTACTTGGTAGGGTAAAATAATGCAGTGTTATTCGTGATACTAAAAAAACATGAAGTAAAAAATATTGATCAATAAGAAATGAGTATAACATACTGGTTCAGAAATCAAAGAGAAGAAGAATACCCAACATTATTTTCGTGGAGGTAGGATAAAAGTAAAACCCGAGAGCCAGGAATTGTGTAAATGAGAAAAGAAGACTGGCGTCTTATTTTATACGGAGATTGATGTTATAAATTAATTATCATCAATGCTAATTAAAACTTAATATTGCTTAGAAACTTAAATTATTTGATATTTGGCAATAAACTACTTAAATGGATTCTACTTCTCCAAGAGTTTCATTTGATTACAAACGCGTCCACGATATAAGACACAAGTTTTTTTATAAAATTATATTGTCAAATATCAAATAATTTAGAGCAATTACTTAAAATGACTCCATTCAATCATAAAATGACTAGTCTAAGCTCATATAGTTTTGAAATTACTATAATGACTTTTGACACATCGAACTTTACGATTTTTCCATTACAAATAATTAAACCCTAATTAAAAAATACATTTTAATAGAGGGTAAAGAGTTGATTTTAAATGGGAAAAAAGAAACACAATTACATTTGATGGACCTCTCCATCGAGTGCGTCTCTCTCCTCCTAGTCTCCTTCACATCCATCTTCGACGGTCTATTTTCTGTCACAATCGGCTTTATCTCCGTCACCTCCATCTTTGACAACCACTCCACCGTGAATCATCATCGCCTTTGTTGTTCTCCACCCTAAATTGAGTTCGTCTATGTCATCTTCGAGGAAGAAGAACTTGATTTCACCTCGGTTCCACCCAATATTGAGTTATTTGAATCTGTAAGACATAATCTATTGTAAGTTCTTTCTTAGCATTGATTGAGTGATTGCATGTTAAATTATAAAACCCTAATTTCCAATATGAAATCCTTAATTCCCAATTTTGAAAATTGATATTGGTTTTCTTTGTTTATATATAAAATTATTTATGTTATTACAAAATCTATGGTAATTGAGTGAAAATTAAAACATCAAGTGTTGTATTTGATTTCTCTACTTCCAATTCGTTTTTTTTTCTACTTTGAAAAGTTCTAGTCTTGTCATCCGTTAGAACTCGTAGAGTTTTTTTATGAGCCATAATGTATTTTTTTCACTCTTTGATTTTTAGTCAACTATAATTGTCGAATCATATATGTAATTTTTAAGTTTGAACAAGATTGCTTCTTAGTTTTCAGAAAGTTTGGTTATAGTTTTCGAGATACATTGTGACTTTTTATAAAACATTTAAAGCTAATGAAACTACTAATTAACAGTGTGTTAATTTGTTGTAGGATGGCTCATCTTCGGCCATTAGAAAGTTTCATCTGCGCTTATACGAGGTTGGGAAAACACTGATTCAAAATAGAAGCATGAATCGTAGTTGTTTCTTGTCAAATATTCAGATGGTTGAAGAAGCTATTGGTGCAGCCACTTGGGCTGAGTTGAGGGAATATATTGTTGGAGTGATCATCAAGCTGAAGGAGTTGGATTAAATTTGGTCTGCAAAATATGTTCACTACTTTCTGGCCAATCAATTGGCATTTAAGAGGAATGAGATATGGTTGTTTCTTTAAAAGGGTCCGACAAGGTTCTCTTTCAATGAGTTTAGATATATTATGTCCCAACTGTGATACTTTCAAAGAAAATGATAGCTGGGATGTGAATCATGAAGAGTTTTGGGTGGCGATGAATGTTCCTCAAGTTGAAGGACCGACACTAAAGGATTGCAAGCCTTTTTCCGATATGCAAAAACTGGCCCTTAGCGAAGCACACAAAATGGTTGATTTATTGTGTTTGTTGCCTATTAGGATATTGGGAATTCCAAGCAACAGTAGGATACATTTGCATTGTGCTAAAAGGGTGATGAATCCAGCAGCCTTCAATCTCTATATGTGGGGTCGTGTTGGTTTTAAAAGCCTTGTTGACACCATCAAAGTTATTTCGTACAAAGGGAATGATAGCTATACAGTTCATGGTTGTGCTCATGCACTTGTTATATGAGTACAGGAACCTGTCCCTGCTTTTGTAGAGATGAATAGGAATCAGATAGAGGGAGGTGAGGTTCCTCTTCTGTCATGGCATGGTTCTCGTAAGCGCCTCAACTTCTAAGATTTCATAGCACTAGAAAATAAAAAACATCAGAAGGTAAACATATTACTTTTGCAGTAATTAATATGAATTACATGATCTTAAAAATTGTGTTATATTGAATTACAAGTTCATGTTAGGCATATGATTAACAAGCCGATGAAGGATAGGTATCCCTTGTGGTCCGACGAAGAACCGAATACTGATTTGGATAATATGATATTTTTACATCCTCAATGGTCAACTAAATGTAAGGTTTTGGGATGCACTTCCACGTCCACAGGGCCAGAAAAGAAAACATCAAGGTCAGGGTACCTGCTATTCCAGATACAGTTGATGAGAGCCCTTCTACTAAGAGAAAAAATGACAAAGAACCTATTGATGGATGTGAAGCTTCGGAAATGGTATGTACGAAATGTTTGTGAAATTAGTTGTAGAATATGCTTTGTTGCTAACATAGTTATGTTTTGGTCTTTGCTTATGGTAGGTTACTGCTCACAACGTTGCCATGATTGGTTTGGTTGAGTCGATTAAAATACTCACTATAGAAAGTATCGATGTTTTTGTAGCTGGGAAGGTTACTACAACATTAGAAGCTAGTAGACGCTATGGTGGATGCTAGAATTGGCACACATGATTCTGAAATACTGAAGAAGCTTGCCAGATTGGAAGAAGAAGCCAATTGTCTTAAAAAAGGATGATGTGAACATTTCTCCTGATGTGGCCAACTCCAAGGCATATGAGGATTATGGTGCTTGTAGCAACGACTTGGTACGATTCCTTTATTCTTTGTTCTCTGTTTTTTTTTTTTGAATTGTTTAACTAATTCTCACTATCTATTACTCAGTCATGGATGCTTCATAAGAAGATCAATTCACAAGATGGAATGCCAATACAATGTGTTGTGAAGAAGGAAAAAGAAACTAAGAAGACGATGGAGAAGAAAGATATAAAAAAAAAGAGGTGAAAAAGAAAGATCGAATGCCAGTAAGAAAGTGAAGCTAGAGAATGCCTTCGAGATCCCATAACTTAATGACGGATCCAATTCGGAAGAAGGTTGGGAAAATCATCTATTGTGGGAGAAGAATGTAAAATTTAGGGAGGTGTTGGAAGCGCTTTCTTCATTTTTCTCGGAGCCTACACGCAAACACTAAACTTTTTTGACAAAGACTCAAGATTGGTCGTATATAGTAAATTCATCAGTGAACGTATCATAACTGGTGAAAATCTCTCAAATGAAGCCTATGACCCATTAGCTAAGGTGGAGGCTGAGAAATTGCAGAGAGTTTTGGATTTCATCAAGTCTGATTTGTAGGTTTCCTCTCTTCCATCCTAGCTTCTTCTTACGAGATAGTCTTATAATTTACTTTTCTTCTTTGTAGGGAGAAAAAGGAGTATAGTCATAGAGACGCAAGCGCTGAATTTTTCTTGAAGTTGATGATACCGAGAGATGATTGGCCAATAAAAGACTACGGCTGGTTACATGACTATGTAAGTTTATTTCCTGATTTTCATGCCAAGATTATTACAAAACAAAGTTTTTTGATTGTGAATTGTTTCATGTAGTAGCACATTGCGGCAGCAATGCTTATGTTTCACAGATGCTCCATGCAATCCCAGTCTTTATTTTCCTCTTATCAAATTGCATTTCTGTCTCGATGGTTTGTCAACTCATGGGTGAACTCATGAGAGAGAGAGAGAGAGAGAGAGAGAGAGAGAGAGAGAGAGAGAGAGAGAGAGAGAGAGAGAGAGAGAGAGATTGATTAAGATATTGACCACAAATATCCTATTTTCAAAGCCGATCCGAAGTGGATTTCGGATCGGATCCGAATCCCAGATAATAAATCACATGACATATAATATAATTAAAAATAAAATGCAATATTATAAGATTTATTTATGTAAAAATATTAATATATCATATTAATATAAAAAATAAAATTATTAATAAAATTAAAAATTTAATATATTTAAAAAAAAACAGATCCAGATCCAGATATTCGGACTTAAAAATCAAGATATCCGGATCCGATTTGGATGGATCCGATATTTTACTATCCGGATTATGGTCCAGGCACCCCGAATATTCTATTTTCAAAGCGGATTTGGAGCGGATCTCGAATCGGATCCCAGATAATAGAATCAAATGCTCCACTGCTTTTAATTGGAAAAAAGATTCTCGTATACTTCTACCCCAAAATAAATTAACTAAAACTTTATTTTAATGGGAAAAATGAGTAAAATACCACGAAACCAAGAGAAACTTTCATAAGTATAAGCATACCAAGGGCATTTTGTGGACCATCCAGACCCGACCCATAAATTTCAGATCTCTCTTCCATAACTTCCGAAAAGTTAGTAAGACTTGGTGTAAATGTAAAATTTGGTATAACTATAAAAGTTCAACTAATTTTGATTGTATTTTTTACAGTCTCACTTTTAATTTTGTAATAATTTATTATATTCCTTTTTAGACACATGTGTTTTTATTGATACATTTGTTGAAGTTAAAATAAAAAAAAAAGATTTGTTTATAGAGAAAAACTAGAGAATTATAGATAATGTAAAATCACATGTCATAATCACACAACAAATCTCCAATTGGCCAGTCACGAGCAGTCTAATGAATTTGATTGCAGAAGTCCCAAGCTGCACATTGCCAGAAACAATGATCGCATCTCCACTGCGTAAATGGAGGATGAAAAACTCATACATACCTCGCAAGTAGATGGCCTCTGGATTACCCAAATGGTAGCACCTAAGCCTGAATGCTCTAACATGATTGACCTCATTTATCCAGTCATTCATGAAAATGAGATTTACAGATCTGTAAAAGTAATCTTCTCTCCAATTGCATTGAACCCGGAGAAAGCAACTCTTGCACTACCAAAGTCCCGGACACTGCTTGTTACTACTTTGGAGAGAATCTTATGAAGCATGGAAGGAAGGAGAGAAGAAAATTCCAGTTTGCCATGTCTACACCTAAACTGTCATGATGGTTAGAAGAAATGAAAATGGTAGTTATAAGGTTAATTTAATTGGAGAAGGTGATAACCCTTGAATTTAATGATCATCTTACCCAACTAAAAGTAGTAACTTCTCAATTTAAGTGTGATTTGATGGACGTCTTGGAAAAACATAATTATTAACTGCAACAATCGCCAAGAGATAATCATCATGATATTTGAATAGTATAACTTTAAACTATTTTGTAAAACTTTAATTGATTAAGATTGTAGAACTATGTAGAACTAAGTGAAAATTTAATTGATGTAGATTGTACGACTTTGATCAACTTAGTAAAATATAGATTAAATTTTACTGAAGAGATAAAATGGTTATTAGTCGGAGAGAAGAAATGAAATAGTAATTATAAGGTCAATTTAATTGGAAAAAGTGATAAACCTTTGAATTTAATGATCCTCTTGCACATCTCCATTTAATTATGATTTGATTGACAGCCGCAAGTACTAACTCCAACAGTTGCCTCTCGTGAGGATAATCATTATTAGCCGTGACTCTCTCTTTTCTGGTTGTAATGACATTATTAAATTTAAACTCCACTAAATCATCTCTTTCTCGAAACCCATCCTTCTCGCCCACTAACATTTCTCTGCAAAAATCACCAAAAAGAAAAGCAAAGAAACTATTCATCATCTCTCAAATATGACACACTACAATATTCTTAGTGAAGTTGTATGTAACGGGAGGATCACGGCATGGCGTTTCAGAGTGAAAACACTCAAGATCCACTCTATCTATTCCTATGTTACATGTAGCGGACCCAACTGGATTTATATCCTAGAGGATGAAGATATAAGTGTAAAAAAATCATCTCTCAAGTATCTAATAACACGTAACAATGCAAGCTAAAAACTTGATACTTAAACTTTATTTATGCAGGGAGCCAAGATGGAGATAACCATTAATGAAGTAATTGTAGAGAGATTTAGAGGCCTAAAGAAACAAGAGGGAAAGTGGGTGGAAATATTTCGGGTAGAAGTTAGCAATGCCTTTCCAGGTTTCAAAGCAACAAACTCTCCATTCAGACCAACTCCTACGTGGCTCAAGTCCACATCGTCGATCCTTTGAACAATCGGCATTACATGGAACTCAATAATATCCATGAAATCTCTCACATCAGCAGCAGGGACAAAAACTATCACATATGTATGAATGCTAAACACAAAAATATATTTCAAATATGTAGATGTACATAACAAAAGCAAAAACACTTATGTGGTAGATATAAGGGGAGTGGCCTTCAACACAGAAGCCTATTTTGATGACCCTACAAGGCCAAATATGGTGTTTAACATTAGGGACAACATGTAAGTACAAAGAAACATGATCAAAGCTAAATTTTTACATTAGTGTAATTGACACACTATTCATAATAGTGTGTCATATAAAATGTGTGGCAACTTCCGGTAATGCTTATGCCTTTTGGGATGGGTTTGAAAGTATGAGGGATCGTGGACAGGTGATTGTGGTCCTTAACATGTGGAGGATATGGAAGTTTACGAATAAGTGTATTATATTATGTCTTTAGTTTTAAATGTGTTAGTTGAGTAAAATGTTTCATAAACTCATTTATACAAATTATCTTGGTGATGTTGAACTATGGCTTGAGACTAATGGTGGATTATCTGACTTCAGGTTCAATACGCGTTTGGCGGAGGTTGAGGAGTTCAGGCAATCGCTCAATAACAATGACCCTTATGTTCAGAGGCACGTGGATATGAGGCCTTTGTAAGGTTTTATTATGTATTAATGTTTCTGAAACTTGTTAGTATGTTTGTGGTATGTGAATGTTGAATGCTCTTAAAACTTATGTTTCTACTAATGTGTCTCAAAACTGGTTTGTTAAACTTTTCTAATTTTCCAACTTCATAAAATATCAAAAAACTTGAAGTTAGTTTTTGTATAAATAGGTCAAACTTAGAGTAACTTAAATTTCATGTTTGTTTAAATACGATAAATAGCTCGAATTTTTTTTAAAAAAATTTACTCTTGTATTAGTCCAACTTCGTAAAACTTAGAAAACTTGAAATTCGTGTTTGAATAAATAGGATAAATAGGTCAGACTTTGAAAAAGTTTTACTTTTGTAATTTTCCAACTTCGTAACACTTGACTTTAAGTTTGTGTTTGTATAACGAGGTCACACATTGGAAAATTTTTACTTTTGTACTTGTCCAACTTTGTAAAACTTGTACATTAACTCTTGTACATCCAAATTTCTAGAGCCACAACGACATTATGAATAAGATTACCTACTAGTATCATTATCTTAGGCCTAATTTTGGGACCTTCACTCCTTATTTTTGTTTGAGAACTTGAACTTCTTATTTTAGCATTCAAACTTGGTAGTCCAACTAATGTATCTCTTCGGTGAAAACTTCATCGACCCATTTGAAGGCGTTATTTTTGTCTATAATCTATAACATTTTATTCAATTTTTTTATCAGAAAACTTAAACGAACCAGGAGCCCCATTGAGATACCGCCGGAAAGTATAAAATCTGCACATAAAGCTAAACGGATGTGCCTTACTTTGAGCCGCATAGAGACACCGATAATACCGGCGATATGGGTTTGGAATGGATTTGGAGACAAGCTCGATGATCCCCACCCCGCACCAACACTTACTCGGTATTGCTGGTGTTCTTACTCGTGTCTGAACATCAGTCGTAGAAGAAGAGACTGACATATTTCTCTTTTGGGGGTTGAGAGAGAATGGGGAAACCACAAAAAAAGATTTAATACTTGTTTTCAACGATTTTGAGGTGTGGGAGGAGAAATTTATAAAGTTGGGCAGGAAAATTTTTCAAGGCTTTTTGAAAACACGTGGTAGAAGTTTCACCAAGTTTGAAGTTTTACATAAAACTTCAAAATTTTACTTTTCTAATTTTTGCGTTTATATACATTTTACTGTACTTGAATGACTGGTTTTATGGTTATACCAATTATATATTGTTTCCTAGATTCATTTATCATGTCATCATATAAAAATATTCTTGATTTCATGACATATATAAATTTTGTAATGTAACAAGGTGAATATTAAAGAAAAAGCTATGAAAATACAATGTCTTTGCATGACTTATTAACAGGTTTAGAATTTTGTATCTTCAAATTTGTAATGCAACAAGGTTAATAATTAGGATGAAATGATAATATTTTAATCAAATACATGTTACATAAGGTGAAAATGAAGAAAATCCAGGAGATTGTGATGATGGGAAACCGACAGTGCCGCTCTCGATATCAGTAATACTGATATTGACATTGTCCGAAAACTTTGGAATATCTTTCATCAATACCAATGTCCACACATGATCAAATTTAAAACCTTTTTTTTTTAGTTTTGGATATTTCACAAATAATTTCTTTGCTTTCTCCATCTACAACAGCTTGAAACAAAAAACTTGATTAAATATATAATCAATAAAATAAATATGAAATCTACTGAGTGACACATTGAATGGTGTGAATCAATTGAATATGGTTGGAGGTTTGACACATATTTTCTTGCTTCTTTATAAAATTTTAGTAATTATAGTTAATTATTAACAATATTAAGGACGAAAATGCATAATGTAAAGGTTTTAGAGAATTTTTTTAAAGAGCACTATTTGAATAAAGTTCCTCCTTTAAAATAAATTTCTTTGTTGTATATGCTCTTAATGGTATAACTACAATATGTAAACTTAGTCGTACAAACATAAAATACAAGTTCCACCAGGTCTTACAACGTTTCCCGTACAACAAAAACATCAAAACTGAAAGGTTTACAACCTACTTCCTCTTATGTTTCTTGTGTGGATGTTCTTTGTGTTCCTCTGCTTCTCCATATCCACTCTCACTCTCACTATATTTCTTACCATATGAGTTTTCTTTCTCAACTCTTGATAGTTGCTCAGTAATTGAAACTATTACCAATTCTTTGATGTCCTCTACATGCAAAATACTTTTTCTTTGCTCTCTATTCACTGATGTTAAATAAACAAATACGTCTTCATCATCCAATATATATGATTGCCTCTTAGGTTCCACTACCAATGGAATGCCACTCAAATTCCGCATCTTCGTAAATGGATCTATGCCTATCTTCCTACATATCCTCTCCTTTACAACAAATAATTTATATCCTCCAATGATGATGTCTTAAAGGATATAACATACAAACGACCATCGCTTGGAATCTATTCATAATCATCTCCGGATTTTGAATAGTGTTCGTCATAATCAGAGTGTAGTTTTTAGAAGAAGAAAACATTGCATGTAATACAAAAAAAAACTAGTAATGTTATCCATGGTTATATAGTTATACCATTAAAGTTATATCAGTTATACAGTTATGCTACTAAAATTATACTAAGTTATACTTTGTTACACTGTTTTCTTAGTAACTAAGTTTTATAGTTTTGCTGTCTAATCTAACCAAGTTTCACAGTTCTAGCTGAATCACCTCGTCAATTCAAAATAATAATTAGTTTTGATTCTCAACTTTCTATCATTTCCTTATGATTTTACCAGTTGTTGATTATCCATTTCTCTAATATACAGACCATCCAAACTTTCTGCTCCTTAATTAGTTCATTGTGAACACAAATATGAAATCTTCTATCTAATATCACAACTACAATTCTTGTAAATTGTGTATGGTGGATTCAAAACATGCGGTTTTACGACAAGTTAAGATACAAACCAAGAGAATGCCTTACCCGAAGTTGAATTGAGCTGGGTTAGAAATAAATAGCTCAATGATCCCAGCGAGGAAAGCACAAGTCGATTTGAACTCAATTCAATCGATGAAAGCGAGGAAAACCGACAGAGGAGAGAGAGGGGAAGAAGTGAATGAGCGGTCCCGCTGGAGAGAGAAACTCGGAAAAAGAGAGAGAGAATGAGAGGGGAACTTTTGACATTAACCATCCATATGAAGAGTATGAGAATGAATAAGAGTATGTGAGAATTAGTTGGAGTATGACATAATAAATT
Source organism: Moricandia moricandioides (assembly GCA_905132885.1). Lineage (NCBI taxonomy): Eukaryota > Viridiplantae > Streptophyta > Magnoliopsida > Brassicales > Brassicaceae > Moricandia > Moricandia moricandioides. The sequence continues at coordinate 254,007 of CAJHQQ010000212.1, read as the reverse complement.
TTGTCTCATTCCCCGAATAATTAGTCATATGCCTATAACACATATATCAAGCAAAAATACAGAATGCCATTACTGTTAACAATAAAATATAATTCTTTTTTTTAAGAAATAGCCTAAGATAGAGCAAAAAATTTTTTTGTCCAAAATAGTCTTCAAGAAGAAAAATGACTAAAATAGATTATTAAAGGGTGTAAATATACATTTATACTCTTTAATTTAACTAATATAGACTTAGCATTTACAATTATGGGGTTGGTTTTGGAGGTGAGGTCTAAAATTAAAAAAAAAAATTATAATTTTTAAAATAAAAAAAAAGTCTATTTTGATCATTTTTCCTTGAATTCTATTTTCGTGACAAAAATTAAAAAAAAATATCTATTTAAGAGATTTGTCCTTCTTTTTTATCCATAGAATCAATTTTTCTTTATTCGAAAAATTGGGGACGACTAGACATTTCTTCTCTACCGTAGACACAATCATCATAGGAGAGATCTCTAGATATCTTTCCAATATAGTTGAGAATGTAAGTTATGATTCTCTTGTAATCAAAGTTTTATACTCCATTGACAAGATTTATTTTTTAATTGCATGTTTAATTTTGGAAATCCTAATTCCCAGATCTATCTTTCTGTCCACCGTGAACTCAATAAACCGTCGTATGTATATCATACAGAACTGAGCGTGGATCCTTTGCTAATTTTTTGTAGGTATGGAGAAGAGGTGAAGCAAGGGATTGAACCTAAGAATTGTGATGTAACGAAGGAGATGAGAAAGTCATATTCGGTATCGAAGGTTTTGAAATTAGCAAGAAGTCAGGGTCGTCTTTGATACCAACGGTGAGATGCCCATTAGGTTTGATAAAAGCTTGGAGAATGCAAAAGAATAGCGTGAGAGGAAGGAAGTTTTTTGAGAATGAAGAGAAATAGCTCACCTTAATTTGTAATTGTGTCTAAAATGGGAATCATTCGAGTAGCAAGGTTGTGTAATCAATATATTGGTAAGCATGCTTTCTGTGTGTACGATATACATTTTGTTTTTGGAGTAAGCTAGGAATGGCCATTCCAGTAGAAAGAGTTTTGTTTAAAGTGTATAATTTAGTGCTTACTTATGTTACAGAACACATTGGTGCTTTGGGGTTTCTGGTATTTACTGCTCAGTTAATGGGTGAAACTGACTCCAGACAGGAAAAGAGCAAGAAACCTAAACAGCCTGATGGGAGATGGGCAAGAGTGTGTGGAGATGGGGATTGAAAAAAAATTTAACACTCAAAGCTTTATCATCTTGGAATGAACAAAGCAAATCAGATACCTTGTTGTTCCCTAAAAGTTAATGGAATTGTAAACAGTTTAAATTGTTGATCTTATTCACATTCTCTTTTGAGCACACAATTGATACAATAGATAACACCTTCTTCTTATTTTTTGGTGAGACTAACGGAAAAAAAAATTCAATTTTTTTGCTGAGCTGTGACGCATTGTGATTTCCATCATTACGAGTGCAGTAGAGTACAAGAAAAAACTGATTGTTTGGTAGTTTTTAACTTAAAATAAAGAAGACTGATGTTTTTATTCTCTCCCCACTTGTAATAATAATTTTGTATTGTAAGGATGGATGGGGCCAATGAAAATGTTTATATTGTTTGTTGATGAATGCAAAGTGAGATGTGAGCCATGTTTCTCCGAGCAGTTGCAAAAACGGATTAAAACACCATAAAGAAGGAAAAATCGATAAAGCAAACAAAAATTAAAAAGACGACGATAATTATAAAATGTTAAATCTAATTTTGATTTTAATTACAATTGAACCAGATTAAGAATTAAAATAAATTGGATTTAATTTGATGTATTAATTAAGTTTGGTTTACTTAAACCTTGATTTTGTTTAAAAATTTGTCACCTCATAAATTAAAAAGTTTACTGCAAATTTAAATCGGTTTCAGAAATCTGCCGTAAGAAATTAAGTCTAACACAAAAGTCTATCTTTTATACTAAATTTTCTACATCATTCGCTAAACAACCCTATAGATTTTGTTTTCAATTAAAATCGGAAGACTAACTCTGCCGTAGAAACAAATCTTCCGTTTATAGGAATGTTTGACACCACTCTGTAGAATTTTTTTTATTTTCTAAACAGATTTTCAAGACCGATTTACTATCTGGTAGATTTTTTTTTTGTAAAAAAATCTGCCAACGATCAAGTTCAATAGGCACTTCTATAATTAAGATTATTTTGGTATTAACTACATACAAGGGTACTTTCGACCAAAAATATTTTTTAATAATTTCTTTAAAATATGAGTTATTTTAGTAATAATACAATAGATTTGTATTCATTTTAGTAAACTTTCCTTTTGTTTATGAATGATGGATGTATAATTATGCAGGTTTTAAAAATGTTTTTATATTTGATTGTCGTTTATCACGTTGTTGTCTTGCTCTATTGAAAAGGTTTTTTTTCCAGATTTGTTAGAGAAAAAACTAAATGAAATACCAAAGTGAAAATTTAATGAAACACCAATGAGTATACGAACAAATGTAGCAACAACAAGAATGATATCTAATGACCAAATCTTCAAGCTAAATTGAATATCGATCACTTAAGAGGACATGTTGTAGAATTGTGTCCCACCTGGTTAGAAATTCTAAATGTGTGTTCCTTCCTTGGCCGTGTCTTGTCTGCAACTTTCTATAAAATAGATTTATGTCTTAATTTTTTGGTCTTTTTGGTGGTTGGCGGACATCATGTGGTAAGCATATTTTCTTTGCAACTTCTTCTAGAATTGGAATAACATCATCTTTGAGCATAACAACAGTGAAATATTCATTGTAAAGGTACTGCTTCCGATAGTAATGGTAACAAAATGATATACATGATATATTTCCTTCTTATGCAGCAGCTATAGCATGAGCACATGGTAGCTTCTCCAAATCAAATATAAGGTAAAAACATTTCTTTTCGGTCAGATTTACAACATGTAAACACGCGACTCTTGTCACTTTTGAATGATGAATGTCTATTGCTTGAACCTTTAGTAGATTAGCAATGGGTATCCAGCCCTTCAAATATTAAAGTTTAGTATATTAGCAAACAGTCTAACGAAACACATAACCTGGTTCAAAATATATTACCCCCAACACCTTCTCCACACCAGAAGTAAGAGAGGCTTTCATCTATCAGCGTCATGTTTTATTCGTTGCAAACCAGCGTGTCATCATTAGTCGGATTGACTCTAGAAGGTGAAAAATTGACAAGCTTATAGCACCTAAAAAGGTTCTGTTTATGGATTCAATTATGTTACTTGTAATGAGGTTATATCTATCACCTCTAAAATGAGCTCGTGCCCACTTACATACATCAGCACATTCCAGATATGCATGCAAAGTTGGATTTAACTCTTTGATTGTCTTGATGGTTGCTTTAAAGTCAGATAACCTAAAAAGAGTTGGCGGCTTTTTTGACCAATCCAAATAAATCACGCCCTATGTATTGTAACAAGATGTTTCTATATATGTTATACTTGCAAATTCCTATACTTGCTAATGGATAGACTACTACAATATCTTTTCCTATTGACTTATGCATGTCAGATATTAAGGTCAATCCTTCATCATCACGTATCACACGGCTGAGTTGGCGGAAAATCAATGTCCATGATTCATCATTCTCTGTATCAACCATAGCAAACACAATTGAAAAGATTTGAAAATTACCATCATGTGATGTTCGAGTCAGAAGTGTTCCTTTGTATTTCCCTTGCAAAAAATTCCATCAACCACCACAACCTTCCTCATGAATTGAAAGTCAGTAATGCTAGCACCAAATGCAAGGAATAAATACTTAAATTTGTTGTTTGTATTAACTTCCAGTCGAGTTAAATTCCCTACATTTGACATGCTAATCATGTGCATGTAAGTAGGTAATTCCTGCTATCCACTCTCCAAAAAATCTATTATGAGATCTCTAAAAGCTATAAGTGTACAAGAGTTTTCCAGTAATCTATCTGAAATATACAAAAATAGTAACCCATTTAAAAGGAAGTAAATGTTAGACAGGAAAGTATATTTGATGCACAAATGTAGTCGACCTTGAATCCGAAGTTCAGGTTCATAGCACTAGCAATATGACGTTTCAAAATAGATAGATTGACGCCACCAACATAGTATTTGTACAAGAGTCCAAGAATTTCAGGAGTAGTTTGTCGGCAACAAGATGAACGTTCTGTTACGGAGCATGTTTGTTCATCTACATATACTCGGATTATAAACTTTGAAGATTCACATACAGCTAAAGCTCTAAGCTTCCACATACAACCTTCTCTCCAATATTTTACACGAAACGGATTCTTTGTAGATTTATCCACATAAAAATCGAAACGTTGGACAACTGAACATATCTTCAGACGTGTCTCCAATGCATATTATGAATCGTAACTCTGCCCCACGTCAAATTTAAATGAGTGCAAATTGACTATACTCTTTGGAGACTCTCTTGTGTCTTTAGGACTCTTGCATAAATCATATTTGTAGAAGATCGCTGGACCTCTTATACATGGTCTGATGGAATCTTGTATGTAGTAAAAAATTTATCATCAGAATCATCACAGTAATTGAATCGATCACCCTGTTTGTCTGTATCTTCTTCGTTTTCACTAAACGGCTCATCTCCTTGTGTGGGTTGTTTCTGATCTTCGCCAGCTCCTTCCCCAGTAATTTTTTTTCCACATTAAACTCTACACATAGTCGAACGTTCTCAACTTTGCAAAGACCCGAGAATGCATGAAACTGCCTATAGTTTCCTATTTTCACAGGTGATGTATCAATGCTTTGTTTGTGTAGATTCCGCTTCAGAAAAAGATACCTCAGTTCCAAGTCATTTTCTGGAAAATCAAATTTGCAATCCTCAAGTATGATTTTCACAAAATCCTCAAATCGAGTGTCCTCGGTCGCAGCAACCAATATGCTACTTCGTTCATTATCTTCTTCAGATAACCATTTAGTTTTATGAACTTTCCACTTCCCACGTACAAGAATTACATGTTTAATTATTCTCCACTCAATATGAATTACAAGATGTAGTTGTAAATCACCATGAAAGTGCACCACATGTTGTTGAATAAAGGTAACGAGAAGAAGACGACAAAGAACGAAAAAACCCAAAAATTGGAAAAACGTTGTTGTAATGACTCTTAACCTAAACTAATGTCCAAATTGGTTTAAATTAATTTATACTGACAAAATGTATACCAAATTTTAAAATTAAATAAAACCGAAGTCAGTTAATCTAAAGCACTATCCAATTTAAATTAAATAGGAATCTATGAGAACTTAGCCAGAAATTCAAAGTGTGTTCCACTCTAATAATGAAAATTTATTTCTAAAGTCCACTCAAAGGCGACAATTTCAAACGTCTGCCACCGAATGAATACAAAAGCCGACGGAAAAATTAAATCGGATAAACATATTTATCATAAAAATTACTGTCTATTACCGATAAACATATCTGTCTCAAAACACTAAATACTCCAAAACTGATGATTTCACAAAATCAGTTACTACATAGATAAATCTATCGACAACCATAAATCGGACACACCAATCTAACATCTTAAAAAAATCTTCCGTGACACAAAAGTATGCCACCAAATAAATGGAAAATATAAATTTAACAACAGTTTAAATTACCAGATTTATATTCCGACAGATTTGTATTTTATTAAATAAATCTGCCAACGGAGTTTTGTCCAAAATTTTAAATGGCAATTTTGTAATATAACTTCTTGGTTATAACTGTAAACAAATGCATTTTCGACCACAATTTGTTTATGTTGATTTTAGACTTTTATGAGTTATTCTAGTAACTTCTTAATTAATTTGAGTCATTCTAGTAACCTTAACAATTTAATATTTCTAAGTTATATTTAAGTTTTAAGTAACATTTAGGATAATTAACTGAGGATTTATAAATTAGTATTATAAATAAGTTTGATAAAGTGATGTATAAGGATTTATAAATTAGTTTTAAAAGATTATATATCGGTTATAAGAGTTACAAACAACACATAAGTGAAAATAAATGTTTTAAAACATCTAACGATTTTTAGTGAAATAACCCCTCAACTGATTTTGGATGGTAAGAAAATCCGTAAACTAAATTTTGAACATTATAAACCCTCAACTTACAAACCATTAACGTTGTCACCCTCCAACATAGTATTTTAGACGGATGGTGACAGAAGTTAACGGAATTGAATTTGAATGTTTATTTCGTCGAATTTTTAGTTGCAGGGTTGTTTACAACTATTTTTAGTTGAGGAATTTTATTACTAAAACCCCTTTAAATTAATTTATAAGTACCAAACAAGATTCTTCAGCTGTCTTCATCTTAAGGATCACTCTCTTTCCATCATCGTGGTGAGTTATTCTTTCTAGGTTTTGATTCCTAAAAAACCAAAGATTTGATTATTTTCATCTCTTCAATGTGAAAATTAAATAACATTTCTCTGCTGCTTCTTAACTCTGTGTAAAGCTTCCACTTCTTCTTCCTTTTTTGTTAACTAGGTCTAATTATTTTTTTCTGGGGTTAGAAATGGATTACCTCCCTCAACAGGCTCATCGAATAAACGGACAACTTCCCGCTACCTCTGTTGAAACCCTAGGAAAGGCCACTCTGTTTTTGGTTGGATATGTTTGATAGAGGTCAAATTTGATGGATGTTTGATGATGATAGGGATGGTCGATGGTAGAGATGAAATTTAGTGTAAGATCTTCGGAATGATACGACACTTGATGGGATGCCTTAGTCCATGAGAGGTAGCCCACTAGTGAATAAGTGTTTACGGAGAAATCATCTTCTAGGCAGTACGAAGTTCAGAAACTGAACAAAAGATTTACAGTTTTAAGAAAGAAGTTTTTGGTAAAAAAGGTGAAGCATTTCATTCATGGCTACTTAGGCCTTTTATAGGATTGCAAAATTCTAGAGATCGAAAATGAAAATGCTAAAAGCAATGACTTAGAAAACATAAACAAAGACTTGTCTTTTTTTTTTGTGGAAAACCGAAATGTGAACTAAGACTTTTGACTAGAATTTGAATGCCTCTTTCCATGCCCGAACTTGACTCCTTTTTTAATATTTCTTGGCGAAAATGGACCAGTAAACACACTTGTCTAAGGCCTGGTCGAACTTAGTGGTTGGATGATGGGTTAAGACGGTTTATACTCCATTTGGGCCAGTTTCTTTTGTTTTCTTCTTAGCCCATTGTCTTGACTTAAACAGAAGCTCAAAATCCTCATAGAAAAAACCCAATACATCCAGAATGTAAGCCCAAGTCTTCTCACGTTCCAATACTTCATGTATCATACCGATAAGGCTCATAAACAGCCCATTAAACCAAGTGATGATCAGTTTCCTAGCAGGTTCGTACCTTGCTATCCTTTCCATGTCATAGCTTGTGGTCAGAGTTACATAATCCCCTCCTCCTTGAAGAGAACTTGTCCTCAAATCCAGGCTGTGAAGGATGATGATAGAACCTGCCACTTTCTGCTCCAAGTGTGTGGATCTTTTGCTGTTGCGTGCACATATGGACTCTCTCCTGGCTTAAAAAAAGTGTTGCAGACCTTTGACAAGCCGAAAAAGCTCCAATAGACTGTACTTGATCCATATAGTCGGCTTGGTCAGTAGATCATAAGAAAATGTTTCATGAGATGCACCTGAACTGCAAACTGTAGTGTGTTTCTTCTCATGAAATGCCTTTGCCTCAACAAATTCTCCTCCAGCCACGTTTCTGACAGGTAAAAATACTTACAGCATGTGGTTTCCCTTTTTGATGCTACTTGATTGTCTGAATAGTTTTGTACATGAACATTATTTCCCAAGTTAAGCTTGATTGAAGCTCTTTCCAGAGATATAATATTGATACATCTTTCAAACACACACGAGATTCATCCTGGTTCAAAAACAACCTACTGCAATCCTCTAATATCCCACAAGTACTCCATAAGGTTGAATTGAGAGTATGGAAAAGTTCTAATCAAAGATTCACAAGTTAAAGTTTTAGCACTTTCACCTTAATCAACCAAAGCATACACCACTTCAGAAGCTGTAGATGACTGATCTAGTACTCCCTCTTCTTTCTCTGTCTAATCAGGTACATGTACACACAAAACTTGTGTTTCTCCTTATTCAGATGAAAACGTGTACAAGGAAATCTTTTGTGGTGGGTATGGCAGTTCAGACTCTCCCAAGCCAAAATTGAATTCAGTCTTCCCCCATATACTTAAAGCCCATGGTTTCTTTAAGTTTCTCCCAAGTGTAGATTGGTTATTCTTCATACCAGAGTGCTTCTCTTTCAATTTCTCTCCACCATGATTTAGCCTCACCTCGCAGTAGACTGACAACAAACGGTAGCTTTTCCCATGAAGGTACTTGATTCCGAAAAATGAAGCTGTCTATGTTTTCAACCCATGAAAGATAAGTTTCAGGAAAATTTCCTCCAACAAAACCATAGGTATGATCATATGGACATGCAATCAAACCGAGAAAACAGAGAATTCAAAATCAAACATAGAAGAACACATAATCTGAATTAAACCCCCAAAAAAACAGAAATCAAAATTGAAAGAGATTGAGAAATAAAACCCCAAAAATGGAACAATCTTCAGAGTGATGCTCTGATACAACTTGATGAATCCCTAGGAAAGGCCACTCGGTTTTTGGTTGGATCTGTTTGATAGGGGGATACATGTTTGATGATGATAGGGATGGTCGATGGTAGAGATGAACTTCAGTGTAAGATATGGGAAATGATCAGACACTTACTAGGATGTCTTCGTCCGTGAGAGGCAGCACCATAATGCACAAGACAAGTGCTTATGGAGAAATCACTCTCCTAGGCAATACGATGTTCAGAAACTAAAGAAATGTTCAGAGCGTTAAGAAAGAAGTTTTTGATAAAAAAGTGAATCATTTATTCATGGACACTTAGGTATTTTTATAAGATTACAAATTTAGAAACAAAAAAAATGAAAACACTAAAAGCAATGACTTGGAATGCATAAAAAAAGACCTAACTTTTTTGTTGATAACAAAAATGTAGACTAAGACTTTTGACTAGACTTTGAATGCCTTTTTTCCATGCACGAACTTGACTCCTTTGCTGATATTTTTTTTGGCGCAAATGGTCTAGTAATCACTCTTTTCCAAGGCTTGGTCGAACTTGGTGGTTGGATGATGGGCTGAGACTGTTTCTACTCCATTTGGGCCAGTTTCTTCTTTATTCTTCTTAGTCCATTGTCTTGATCTAAACATAAGCCCAAAAATCCTCATATAAAGGATCAATAGGTCCGGCATGTAAAATCAAGTCTTCTCACATGGATCATGCCGATAATGCTCATAAACAGTCCATTAAGCCAAGCTATGTTCAGTTCCCTAGCTGGGTCGTACCTTGCTCTCCTTTCCATGTCATAGCTTTGATTAGGGCTTTACGTCTACCTAAGGGTTTAATGGGGAGAGATTCGAGTATATGAACATGAGCTGATTTGAGGAAAGAGATTCACAAACACTATGGAACACGACACAAGAAATAGGGGTTGATGGACCACTGGCCGCAGACTTTGATGAGAATAAATTATGAGACTATCACAAGCGTAAAGGTGGTACCCAACCAGACAAGGTCAAGAAACTCTAAAGGCAAAAGAGTTTGGACTAAGAATAGGGATAAGAAGCGTCAGAAGACTCAGTACCCTGCCAAGATAGAGTACCCCGTGCAATCAATCCAGACACTTCTTGTATGCTTGTGTAGCCACACTCCGGTAGATGATCCACTGTGAAATCTCCAAGTCCAGGGACCAAATCTCTTTCGCAAAGCTGACATGATCTCCTTTTTTGGCTTGATTGCTTGATGTCTATATAGTTCGTTTAATATAGTATGAGATAACAAAAACCTTTGATGAAAAACATGGTGTTTTTGGTCAGATTAGTGTATAGGATGACATGAAGTGTTTAACCTGCTGTAGTGGTTTAGTTTTTCTTCTGACAAACCAGTTTGGTTTATATTGGGTTTCTATAGCTATAAACATGGTTGACCAACAATAACATTTTTTTATATATCTGCTTATTTCCTTTTATATTGATTTTTGATTATAAAACCAGAAGATACAGCAATAAGATATCAAGAATATGATGGAGGTCTTGTAGTTTGGTATGAAGCAAGAGCCTCAACTTAGAGTAGCATTTTTTTATTTTTGAAAATAGTATTTATCCACTCTTTCCCCATATTTAAGCGATGCATGATATGTGATATAGTTTTTGATTGACTTAGTTTTCTATTTGGTCAAATAAATAAAAGATATGATCAGGAAGAACATCAACCACGATATAATCACTCCATTTGTGATAAGAGACAAAGTGATGATGAATTCGAAGTCAACAAGAAAGAAACTAAGTCCCAAGTTTATCGCCAGAATCCTATCTCTACATCCTTTTCTTATTTTAATTATTTAATTAGATAATACATAGTTTAGGCTACTCCTAGATTATAGGATCCAAGCAAGAAATGTTCTCTTCCATTATCTTTATGCTTCCCTTTTTGTTGGGAACGTAAGTTCCATTTGCTTCTATATAAGAAAAGCCAAGCCAAAAAGAAATAAAAAGCATATTGAATTTCCCAACAGAAACTTGTGTCTTGTGTTTATTAGTTAGTGTTGGAACTATTTTTTGAATATGATGAATAATATATTCATATGTCAAAAATGAGTTTTATTTGAATGAGAAATGGAGATCTAATGTGTGTGATTTGAGAAATTTGTACAAAGTAGCAAATACATACATTGGATATTTGATTGGATTTGGATTTTAATCTTATAAACCAAATATATGTTGATCTTTTATATTGGTAAAATATAAAAAAGAAATCAATTTTAAAGAATATTATTTGCTTGAATTAGTCAAACAATAATAATTCTACATTTTTATTTCTTGGTCAAAATGTGGAATGAATTCACATAATAATGACAAGAATTGATGTCTCCATTAGTGCACCATGGAAGTTTCATTTCTATGTTGAAATTGTAATTTGTGCTTCTCATTATTTTTCTATAAAAAGCTTGTTAGCATTATAGAAAAACACACATCCAAGAACAAAGAAAAGAAACAGTTCTCTCACTTGAATAGTTATGGTAGTATTTTTTTATTTTTTGTCTGAGAGTACAACACAAAAAAAGTTTCGTTAGCTTATATTCTGAGTGATGCAAGAATAGTCGAAGTGTGGTTGTATCCTGGGATTCTGATTGCACAAACACGGTCACACTGCGGGCAATTTAAGAATTAAGGAAAGAGTGTCTCGCCTCCATACGAAATCATTCTTTGTTCATCATATTTTGGTATCAAGTATTGTGTATTTTATTTTTGTTTTTATCATTATATAAACAAATTATTCATTTTTCCATATCGTAGAAATCATGGTCCTACAATCTTAATTCTTTAATTTTCATTATTGTACTAACGAAAACTGATAATTTGTTTAGTGCGTTTGTCTTGAAAACATGAATGAAGGGAATTCATTATGATGGAAAATCATTTTTTTAGTGTCAGAATTGATATGGTTATGTTGCTGGGAATAGATAATTCCTATGATGAAAATCACTCTTCTCCAACAACATGTTCTCAATTATGATTTTAGTAGAATATATTTTCTAGTGTCAAAATTATTAATTTAAGTATTTTAACATAAATATTTGTTAAGATTTTTCAGGAAGAGGTGATTATCATTTGTTCTAGTCACTACTTGAACCAGAAAAGGGAAGTTGTTTTTGTATATTTTATTGGTTTCATCTCTAAAATTTATGCATTAGAAATCTAAAGATTGATTCTTTTAGATTTTGTATTTAATTAAAGTTAAAAAAAAAATCTGTCAATTTTGATAATTTCTATCTCATAAAGGTAAGTTTAAAAGAATCTTTACCGGTTTGAATATCCTTTATGTGAAAATCAAATTGTTTTTAACATTGATTTATGTCATGAAATTATCAAAAGTATTTCTTAAATTGGTCAACCACGTGCATTTACATGATCAAAACATTTATTTGTTCAAATGTGTTAATGCTTTGACTTATTTGATTTAATATCAGGAATGAGTAACGTTTTTTTTTGTTATTACAGATTTTTTCATTAATGTAATATGTAATGACTTGAATTAGTGGTGGTTAAATACTCAGTTGACCATGAAGAGGAAAAATGATTCGAGTTTCAAGTATGGTGATTTGAAAGAAAAAAAAATCAAATTTTGAGTATGGTGAAATATTTCATAGTTATAAACAACATTTCAATTTTTAAGAGATCAAATGATATGGATGGAAATGGATTCGTGAGTCGACTCCCCAAATTAAGTTTGGGAGATGTCAGCCACATATGAATCGTTTGCCATAGAAAATATAATGTTGTTGATAATGATCAAAACATTCATATTTCTTCAATGCTTTAACGCGTGTCGTATAGAGATTGACTATGAGAAAAATTTGAGAAATCTCATATTAATGTGACTGAAACTGACATGTATATTGCAGTTTCTAAAGTCAAAACGGTTAAAAATAACCAAAGAGAGTAGTGGTTTTGAAGCCGAAAATAATATCTTCTAATGATATGTATATTTGCTACAAAGCAAAATAATGGTTTTGAAAGAAATTTAAAACATAAAAGTTGGATTTATAGATCAATTTGAGAGAACTATAAAAATAGTTGTATATAAAATGTGAATTTCTAAGACTGAAATACATTTTTTTTTAAAAAAGTTGTGATACTTTTGAAATTGCTTTTTATTCATTTAAATCCAAAAGAGTTGTAGATCATTTTTTCTAAACTCTTAAGAGATGTTAAATGCAAATATGCATATTTTGAGTTATATCAAAAAATGTGGGGGAAGCTTTGCTTACTATAAAGTCATTGGCAAGAGGCCACATGTGTTGAAATAAAGAAGAGAACAACCAGAGGATAGGAGTTAGTTCATGATCAATGGAGAGTTCATCAAGAGAAGCCAATTTGGTTCTGTCCGTACAGACTTGCTCCACAAGCTACCATCTTGACCTATCTTACCTTACAAGGCAAGAAAGGAGTTTGGGGGACTGAATATGGACGTTAGGAACCTCTGAGAAGCCAAGGAAACTTGTTTGAATTTAAATAAGAGAGGCTGGTTTAAAGTAGACAAGAAGAAGTCACATGGGTTGCTTTGGAGAAGCTGTACCTGTCACTTTCACTCAAGCAGGCTGTGCCAACCTCTCTCATGTCCCTTTCTCCTCAACTGGTCGTGCCTCCCCTTGTCCATATCCTCTTGGCCTCTTCCATTTCTCCATTATATTAGTTGTTTAGTCATTCTCTGATTTAGTAATTGTTTATTGTAAGTGATAGTCTATTTAAAGACCTTCACCTCCTCTTGTAACATCTACCAGAATCAATAGACAAGTTTCTCTCTCTAAACTCGTGGCTCTCTCTCTCTTGCTTGTGTCTAAACAATATTCACAATGTAAGGAGCTAAGCATTATGGTTTAGAGGCTGCCTTAACTCTATCTCTCTTAAGGCAGCCTAATACTTGTAAAACTCAGTCTAAACTCTTCTTTATCTCCTCTTAAGCTCTAGATTACTGATTCTAAATCCTCTTTATCTTAGGTACACAAACTCAAAGTGTTGTGTTACTTTAGAAGGATAGATTCAAACTAGAGATTCTTTGCCACACATAACCAGTTTGCTGTCTAGGATCTTGGTTATAGTGTAGGCTGTATAAGAGGATTCAACCACCAGTTGGTTGTGTCTTCCATTGAGTGGTGAGTTCCTGTTGTGTGGTTGAAGAGGATTCAGTTACAAGTTAACTAAATACTTTCTTGACATGAGACAAACACTCATGAATTCCAACATGGTATCAGAGCCTTGTTGCTCTTCTTTGGGATTAAACTCACCTATTTTCTCTCTGTTTTTAATAAATATTTTCTCTCCCACTCTGATATAGTGTTAGCTTGGTCAGTACTTGTGTTAGTATCTTGAATCAAGCTTGAGGAAGAGAAAGATTTAGAAAATGCTTCACCATTATGCTTTATCCATTGGATAATAGCTTGTTCTTTATGGAGCATCTCTTTGACCAGTGGACAAATTGTTTTGATCCATTGGTTTCTTTGTTGTGTGAGCCATAGAAAACACTTGTTTATGTGTTATTCTGATGGTTCTCTTGTTGCAAGCCCTGGAAAACATCAGTTCATGAGTTATTCTAGTGGCACTTGTCTAAGATCAGTGAGCAAATTAATTGTTCAATGGTCCATTGTGTTTCAGCTACTAAAGCACCAAACTCTTGATGAGTAATGGATGCTCCTGGCTGTTTATGCTTCCGCAAAACTCAAGAAAACAGAGCAAAACTCTGTCCATTAGAACTCTTGAGCAAATTCTCTGTTCTCTATTCTCTCATTCTTCGATTCTCAGGTTACTTTCTCCATAATTCTCCCATTCTCTGGCTACTACTACTCTGGTTACATCATTCTCTACTCTCTACTTATTCTCTGGTTACTTTTACTCTGGTTACTTTCTCCATTCTCACAAACTCTTGTTTAGAATATGCCTAAGGTTGTTAAACTGTCTTGAAGTGAAGCTGTCTTGAAAGAGTTGTCTTGCTTCTACACTTTGGAAAATTGATTGTGTTATTGCCTGAATGCTTAGTCTTGTTGATTAGGATTCAGAGAGTGTTGCTAGGATAGGATCTTAAAGATATCTGTCCATTGCTGTTGTGCTTATTTAAATTGTGTGTCTAAAGATCAGACTTGGTGAAAACCAATGTTTTGGTCTCTTGTTGTCTACTGATGCTTGTCTTAGTGTTGGTTTGACAGATTGCCCATGTTGATCAGAGCCTGCACAAGATGCATATTCCTGACCATGGAGAGATAGTTTGTGAGTAGACCAGGTGGCTTAAGCTCATATCAAGCTTGTCTCCTCCCCTATACTCGGATTCAAGCTTGAGGGGGGCTGTAAATGCGCTTCCATGGCCTGTCTAGAAGCCATTGCAAGAAGAATTCAACAAGGACAACAACAACTTGGAGTTAGAACAGTTACCTTCAGTGGGGAAAGCTATGGATCAGCCCAAGGCATGGAGATAGAACAGTTACCTTCTGGTTGGCAAGCTATGTATCAGCTTCTACATGAAGTTAGAACAGATACCTTCAGTTGGGAAGCTATGAATCAGCCCATAGCATGTGTGCTTGTACCTGGTTGATGAAACTTCAAGTTAAGAGGGCAGTGGTCTCAAGGCATTGCGATCATCATTGGCTCTCATCTTCCAAGCTTGACCACATACTCTTATTCTCAGGTCAAGCTTGAGGAGGGGTGTTAAATGAGAAGCCAATGTCCATTCTTTCAGAAACTTATGCAAGGGAAGTACCTAAATCTATACTTATGCTTATGATTGACTAGGTTTGCCCCTTGAGAATTGATGCAAGTGTATGTGCATTGTTTAAATCAGGTACTTGGACCTCATGAGAAGAGTCTGGTCGTGGATCAAACCCCTTGATGATGGCTGGATGTCAGAAGAAAGGGGGAGACAAAGAACCAGCCACATGGAGTGTTCCAAGCAGTTTTGAGTGTGAAGCAAGTAAGGCATTGGTGCCTGCTTACCATTGAAGAAAGGCCATGATCCAGGGTTTATGAGTCCATAAAATAGATCATAAGACTCATAAACCCACTGGCCAATCCCTAGGCTGAGGGTAGTTGCACTCTTTTTCCCTAAGTGATGGTTTTATCCCATGAGGTTTTCTACACTTCGGTTTTTAATGAGGCAAGTACTTTCAGTTTCAAGCTTGCCCAAGGATCTCTTATGGTCAAGCTTGAGGGGGAGTGTTGAAATAAAGAAGAGAACAACCAGAGGATAGGAGTTAGTTCATGATCAATGGAGAGTTCATCAAGAGAAGCCAATTTGGTTCTGTCCGTACAGACTTGCTCCACAAGCTACCATCTTGACCTATCTTACCTTACAAGGCAAGAAAGGAGTTTGGGGGACTGAATATGGACGTTAGGAACCTCTGAGAAGCCAAGGAAACTTGTTTGAATTTAAATAAGAGAGGCTGGTTTAAAGTAGACAAGAAGAAGTCACATGGGTTGCTTTGGAGAAGCTGTACCTGTCACTTTCACTCAAGCAGGCTGTGCCAACCTCTCTCCTGTCCCTTTCTCCTCAACTGGTCGTGCCTCCCCTTGTCCATATCCTCTTGGCCTCTTCCATTTCTCCATTATATTAGTTGTTTAGTCATTCTCTGATTTAGTAATTGTTTATTGTAAGTGATAGTCTATTTAAAGACCTTCACCTTCTCTTGTAACATCTACCAGAATCAATAGACAAGTTTCTCTCTCTAAACTCGTGGCTCTCTCTCTCTTGCTTGTGTCTAAACAATATTCACAATGTAAGGAGCTAAGCATTATGGTTTAGAGGCTGCCTTAACTCTATCTCTCTTAAGGCAGCCTAATACTTGTAAAACTCAGTCTAAACTCTTCTTTATCTCCTCTTAAGCTCTAGATTACTGATTCTAAATCCTCTTTATCTTAGGTACACAAACTCAAAGTGTTGTGTTACTTTAGAAGGATAGATTCAAACTAGAGATTCTTTGCCACACATAACCAGTTTGCTGTCTAGGATCTTGGTTATAGTGTAGGCTGTATAAGAGGATTCAACCACCAGTTGGTTGTGTCTTCCATTGAGTGGTGAGTTCCTGTTGTGTGGTTGAAGAGGATTCAGTTACAAGTTAACTAAATACTTTCTTGACATGAGACAAACACTCATGAATTCCAACAACATGAACTTAGTGATAATTATCACAATATAATTAAAAAAAACTAGTGACATGCAATGAGTTTTGTATATAATGGTTAATTGTATCTTGAAAAAAGATGACAAAAATATTAAACAATTGATCTCGACTAATCTCAAGAGATTATGTTCATTATGATGACAACCTAGGATCCTTATATTAAAGGTATGTCATGAGATCATATTGTTATATCATCAAGAGGAATGGGTTAATGCATGTGAATTAAGATGAAGTTTGGCGGTAACTCTACCTAAATGACTGGAGATCTCAAGAAATAGGTTCAAGGAGACAACTAAGTCAAACTAAATCTGCCCAAAGCACTGTAAGACTTCGGTCTATACTCAGTTCCTAGGATGATTAAACAGTGCTACATGTAAGAAATAGAGGATAAGCATTTGCTTTTAATGATTTGTGTCCATTGTTTTGAGATATGAATGGAGTAGTACATGATACTCCTCTAAACAAAACTAATGGCAAATCACCTTGTGAGTGTGAAATGGGGCCGATTCTATGAGAATGAATGAAAGGCTATATTCTCCAAGTTCACTCATGATTAACCAGAACTGTTCACGGTCAAAATGAACACAACAGAGAACCTAGTTCTGTGAGAGAATGAAATTGTGTTATAGTTATTGTCTAGGTTTACATCAAAGCCCGGGTGGTTCAAGACATCATGTTCACTACCTGGCCAAGTAAATCCGATAGCTATTAACAATGACTGGTTCAAGGCTGAAAAATGTTACCAACTCATCATGCAGTGGATTTTTCGTTTGTACTCTCAAAAGTCCTTAGTTGAGTCTTTGCCGAGTCTTGTCTAGGAGGTCAAGTCTATCGAGTCGTCTAGTGTTTAGAGTAATTTCTATTCATGTGGGGGATTGTTGGAACTATTTTTTGAACATGATGAATAATATATTCATATGTTAAAAATGAGTTTTATTTGAATGAGAAATGGAGGTCCAATGTGTGTGATTTAAGAAATTTGTACAAAGTAGCAAATATATACATTGGATATTTGATTGGATTTGAGTTTTAATCTTATAAACCAAATATATGTTGATCTTTTATATTGGTAAAATATAAAAAAGAAATCCATTTTAAAGAATATTATTTGCTTGAATTAGTCAAACAATAATAATTCTACATTTTTATTTCTTGGTCAAAATGTGGAATGAATTCACATAATAATGACAAGAATTGATGTCTCCATTAGTGCACCATGGAAGTTTCATTTCTATGTTGAAATTGTAATTTGTGCTTCTCATTATTTTTCTATAAAAAGCTTGTTAGCATTATAGAAAAACACACATCCAAGAACAAAGAAAAGAAACAGTTCTCTCACTTGAATAGTTATGGTAGTATTTTTTTATTTTTTGTCTGAGAGTACAACACAAAAAAAGTTTCGTTAGCTTATATTCTGAGTGATGCAAGAATAGTCGAAGTGTGGTTGTATCCTGGGATTCTGATTGCACAAACACGGTCACACTGCGGGCAATTTAAGAATTAAGGAAAGAGTGTCTCGCCTCCACACGGAATCATTCTTTGTTCATCATATTTTGGTATCAAGTATTGTGTATTTTATTTTTGTTTTTATCATTATATAAACAAATTATTCATTTTTCCATATCGTAGAAATCATGGTCCTACAATCTTAATTCTTTAATTTTCATTATTGTACTAACGAAAACTGATAATTTGTTTAGTGCGTTTGTCTTGAAAACATGAATGAAGGGAATTCATTATGATGGAAAATCATTTTTTTAGTGTCAGAATTGATATGGTTATGTTGCTGGGAATAGATAATTCCTATGATGAAAATCACTCTTCTCCAACAACATGTTCTCAATTATGATTTTAGTAGAATATATTTTCTAGTGTCAAAATTATTAATTTAAGTATTTTAACATAAATATTTGTTAAGATTTTTCAGGAAGAGGTGATTATCATTTGTTCTAGTCACTACTTGAACCAGAAAAGGGAAGTTGTTTTTGTATATTTTATTGGTTTCATCTCTAAAATTTATGCATTAGAAATCTAAAGATTGATTCTTTTAGATTTTGTACTTAATTAAAGTTAAAAAAAAATCTGTCAATTTTGATAATTACTATCTCATAAAGGTAAGTTTAAAAGAATCTTTACCGGTTTGAATATCCTTTATGTGAAAATCAAATTGTTTTTAGCATTGATTTATGTCATGAAATTATCAAAAGTATTTCTTAAATTGGTCAATCACGTGCATTTACATGATCAAAACATTTATTTGTTCAAATGTGTTAATGCTTTGACTTATTTGATTTAATATCAGGAATGAGTAACGTTTTTTTTTTTTTTACAGATTTTTTCATTAATGTAATATGTAATGACTTGAATTAGTGGTGGTTAAATACTCAGTTGACCATGAAGAGGAAAAATGATTCGAGTTTCAAGTATGGTGATTTGAAAGAAAAAAAAAATCAAATTTTGAGTATGGTGAAATATTTCATAGTTATAAACAACATTTCAATTTTTAAGAGATCAAATGATATGGATGGAAATGGATTCGTGAGTCGACTCCCCAAATTAAGTTTGGGAGATGTCAGCCACATATGAATCGTTTGCCATAGAAAATATAATGTTGTTGATAATGATCAAAACATTCATATTTCTTCAATGCTTTAACGCGTGTCGTATAAAGATTGACTATGAGAAAAATTTGAGAAATCTCATATTAATGTGACTGAAACTGACATGTATATTGCAGTTTCTAAAGTCAAAACGGTTAAAAATAACCAAAGAGAGTAGTGGTTTTGAAGCCAAAAATAATATCTTCTAATGATATGTATATTTGCTACAAAGCAAAATAATGGTTTTGAAAGAAATTCAAAACATAAAAGTTGGATTTATAGATCAATTTGAGAGAACTATAAAAATAGTTGTATATAAAATGTGAATTTCTAAGACTGAAATACATTTTTTTTTAAAAAGTTGTGATACTTTTGAAATTGCTTTTTATTCATTTAAATCCAAAAGAGTTGTAGATCATTTTTTCTAAACTCTTAAGAGATGTTAAATGCAAATATGCATATTTTGAGTTATATCAAAAAATGTGGCGGAAGCTTTGCTTACTATAAAGTCATTGGCAAGAGGCCACATGAACTTAGTGATAATTATCACAATATAATTAAAAAAAACTAGTGACATGCAATGAGTTTTGTATATAATGGTTAATTGTATCTTGAAAAAAGATGACAAAAATATTAAACAATTGATCTCGACTAATCTCAAGAGATTATGTTCATTATGATGACAACCTAGGATCCTTATATTAAAGGTATGTCATGAGATCATATTGTTATATCATCAAGAGGAATGGGTTAATGCATGTGAATTAAGATGAAGTTTGGCGGTAACTCTACCTAAATGACTGGAGATCTCAAGAAATAGGTTCAAGGAGACAACTAAGTCAAACTAAATCTGCCCAAAGCACTGTAAGACTTCGGTCTATACTCAGTTCCTAGGATGATTAAACAGTGCTACATGTAAGGAATAGAGGATAAGCATTTGCTTTTAATGATTTGTGTCCATTGTTTTGAGATATGAATGGAGTAGTACATGATACTCCTCTAAACAAAACTAATGGCAAATCACCTTGTGAGTGTGAAATGGGGCCGATTCTATGAGAATGAATGAAAGGCTATATTCTCCAAGTTCACTCATGATTAACCAGAACTGTTCACGGTCAAAATGAACACAACAGAGAACCTAGTTCTGTGAGAGAATGAAATTGTGTTATAGTTATTGTCTAGGTTTACATCAAAGCCCGGGTGGTTCAAGACATCATGTTCACTACCTGGCCAAGTAAATCCGATAGCTATTAACAATGACTGGTTCAAGGCTGAAAAATGTTATCAACTCATCATGCAGTGGATTTTTCGTTTGTACTCTCAAAAGTCTTTAGTTGAGTCTTTGTCGAGTCTTGTCTAGGAGGTCAAGTCTATCGAGTCGTCTAGTGTTTAGAGTAATTTCTATTCATGTGGGGGATTGTTGGAACTATTTTTTGAACATGATGAATAATATATTCATATGTTAAAAATGAGTTTTATTTGAATGAGAAATGGAGGTCCAATGTGTGTGATTTAAGAAATTTGTACAAAGTAGCAAATATATACATTGGATATTTGATTGGATTTGAGTTTTAATCTTATAAACCAAATATATGTTGATCTTTTATATTGGTAAAATATAAAAAAGAAATCAATTTTAAAGAATATTATTTGCTTGAATTAGTCAAACAATAATAATTCTACATTTTTATTTCTTGGTCAAAATGTGGAATGAATTCACATAATAATGACAAGAATTGATGTCTCCATTAGTGCACCATGGAAGTTTCATTTCTATGTTGAAATTGTAATTTGTGCTTCTCATTATTTTTCTATAAAAAGCTTGTTAGCATTATAGAAAAACACACATCCAAGAACAAAGAAAAGAAACAGTTCTCTCACTTGAATAGTTATGGTAGTATTTTTTTATTTTTTGTCTGAGAGTACAACACAAAAAAAGTTTCGTTAGCTTATATTCTGAGTGATGCAAGAATAGTCGAAGTGTGGTTGTATCCTGGGATTCTGATTGCACAAACACGGTCACACTGCGGGCAATTTAAGAATTAAGGAAAGAGTGTCTCGCCTCCACACGGAATCATTCTTTGTTCATCATATTTTGGTATCAAGTATTGTGTATTTTATTTTTGTTTTTATCATTATATAAAAAAAATTATTCAGTTTGCCATATCGTAGAAATCATGGTCCTAGAGTTAGTTCTTCACAAACTCTCTTAGCTTTGAGGAGGGGCCTTAATTGGCATCAAAGCAAACTTGTGTTCAAAGGTATCAAAGCGGTGAGGGTTCACTCCTAGCACTTTGCTTTGATCAATGCTTTTGTGAAATTTTGGGAGACCCAAAAATTGTACGAGAAGATGATGAAAAGGTCTATCAATATCACAAAAGATTCACTGATCAATGTGTTCGTGTGGTTGATCACTTAGACAATGGCAATCATATCTTTATTGTCATGTTTAACAAAGGTTGTTTCTCGGATGTAATAACTTAGACGAGGCTAATATATTTGAGTGCACTTTGACACTCAATTTACAACAATCTTCTGCAAGAGTTTTTCAACCATAATGGTCTATGAAACAATAATCTTTGTACTTGAAACAAACAAACAAAACAATAAATGACCAAAATAATAGTAAAAACATAATGATTTATGAATCGTATTTCTTATTATAATTTTTAATAATATTAATAATCATTATTACATAAAAATAGAATGATAAATGATCATTTGAAAATAATTAAACCTTGATAATACCTAATAACTTACATGTAGTTTTAAGAATAAGACGATAAACGAAACGCCCACGAAACAAAATGCCAAAGCAATCATCAGGAACACCAAGTAAAACTATGCAACATTCTTTTGTAACATTTTTGAATTGGAAATGCTTCACTGATTCGACACAATCCGGAATTTTTCTTGCATCCTCCACACAAGATGATGGTTTTGGGAGCAAACGTTTCTCTCCTGTTTGAGAAAATGCAGAATCACTAACACTATTTATATTTTGAGAAATTGATAGAATCATTAGCATTATCAATAAAATGGATAGGCACACTATTTTCTTACTTCCTCTCATTATTTAATGACTACACAATTTATGTTCTATCTTGTAATTACCATGACATCAGTTCTCGTATTTATAATTTTTTTTACATTCATGAAATTTTAGTAGAGTTATTATTTGGATATTGTACATGCATAAGTGTTAGATGTGTTTAAATATCTTACTTTATAGAGCTAAAACATTCAAGGTACCACATCTACTATGTGAAATCATCATGCATTGTAAAGCAAATAAATCAATTAAGATTTTCTCAAGGATATAAATTTAGCATTTTTTCTTCCTAAATTCACATTTTAAATTTATCAAGCAAGTAAATTATACCCTTCATTTTATAATATACAGTATATGTTTTTAGCAGTAAAAAAAATATGTATGGCTGCTAGATTCTGCAGCGTACGACAAAGTTGGTTTCTAAGTAAATATATTTTTATCTTTTAATATTAAAAATAAATAATAAACAGAGACTTATTTTAAAATATAAGTGTCATCATAAAATTTTTGACGTTTCTCACACAAAATCAAAAACTAACAAGGTTGTTTATCGGTTAAGTTTGTTAAGAAATCTCAAGAAACTTAGTGAATTAGAAACTAAGACGCATATAACTTGTTGTGTGAACAACAAATAAACTTTTGTGCAGACTATTAAAAGCTCAGCTCCAGTATTATTAGCCTATTCGGGATTTGAGCTAAAAAAATTGGATTCAGAAAACATAGAAAGAAGAATGTATTACTGCAAAGAGAGAAAATGAGACTTAAAAAAAAATAGAGAAAATGCGAAAAAATAAGCGTAAAAGAAAAGAAAATGCTTAAATTGGTAAAGTAGTATATATATTTATAAAGAACAGTTTCCACATTCCCGAGGAAGCCATGTCACTAAATACTGAAATCTAGGAGTGAGACGTGGCTGTTTATTAATTTTCTGCGTCTCAAGTTAAGTTATATTTCTTTGACTTTGTCAATTCTTAGATTGGGTCTCCAATGAATGGTTTTTGGGCTCTGCATTTCTTAGGTGAATGTTCTTTTCCCCTTGGAAACTCCTATATAGCAGGTTGAAGGTCTACGGCAAAGTCGTTATCCTCTTAATACATTTCAATAGAATTTCAGTCGGTGCTTTGTTTACTGACTCTGTTCTGATATATCCTGTTAGAACAGAACCGCCGTGTCTTATCTTTTTTTTTCACACATTGTCAAAAGAAATCTGGTGACGTTACGCAATCTGTTGAGTCCAAACGTCTTTAATGCCCTCATTCACGGCAGCTCCTCACGATCTCTCATTCAATGCATTTCGCATTACTTCCATTAAGTGAATCTTCGACTATAAATATGGAAGTCTCAATTTGTGGGAATTCATATGTTTGGGTTTGGAACCAAAGAGTAAAAGAAAAAAACTCTTTTTGTTAATAATATTTTGAGGAGTGTGCTTCTGTTATGTTGACAAAATCTGAGAATCATCTGATACTAATTTATCGAAGGTTCTTCTTTAGGAAAGGAAGCGAAGAAGAAATCCATCTTCGAGCTTGCAAATTTCTTCAGTTGATTCTTTATGATTGATCATGTTAACTATAACTCGTTGATTTGTTTTTAGATTGTATATGAGGGGCAGGAGAGTGTCTGATAGCGATAGATAGTGAGAGAGGAGAGAATGAATGGTGGTGATGAGGTCGGAGCTTCATCGCCTTTGGATTGATAATTCTCTCAGGTATATAGTGAGGCAGCGCTACCGAAGAAGTTCAAGAAGGTATACCCCATCGATTCACTTTCCTGTATTTTTCCACGCATCTATGTTTCTACTTAAGCAGGCTTCTTGAATAGCAAGGTAACTACAATTTTAATTTTTTCGGTCATTTGTGAAGTTGTGGTCAATGATGGAAATTTGTAGGTTTCATTGATGTTTAGAGTTTTTTTTTTAGTTTCTTTTATGTTTAATGATTTTTGTTTGGATGTTTATGCTATGTGATTACCTAACTAAGCAAATTTTGCTAAATTTTATTTATTTTATTTTTTGTCATAAAAGAGAGACTCCTCTAGGATTTTGTGAACCAACTTGAAAATTCTGCATCATATGAACAACGAATGTCTTCCAAATAACTTACAAAACTGGCCATTCTGGTGGCTCGATATCATCTTCACCAAAATTGCACTATATGTTACAAAAGTCACATGAAACTGATGTAAAATTTTCATATTTTCCATTGCCCATACAAGAGCCTCAATTTCCAAATGAAGTGGTGTCAAATTAGTCTTGTATTTCTAGCACACATCAGTCCGCCAAAACCTTTAAAAGTGCTATGCCATCATTGCTCAGAAAAAACTTCATGTTCTTTCCAAGATCCATCCGTGAAACACCACCTCATGATAGGTAATGTTATCATTCTTGTATCCCTAAAAAGGGTAGTCATAAGAGGGAGTGATGCTTGTGCTTCGAGCCACAGTATTGATTCCGTTTCCACTAGTCGTAAAGTTTCATGGGGATCAGTGACTATATTACTGAAAGCCATACTATTTCTTCCTTTCCATATATACCACAATATCCAAGCAAATTGATCATCCTCCATCTTAGGGGTAACTCTCCAGAACAAATGATTCATAGTCACATAAAGCGATGAAGTGGAAAAAATCAAAGATTCGTTGCGATCTTTGATAGAGCCCACACTTGAACAGCCGGAAGACACTAAAAAAATACATGATTGATTGATTCCTTATCTTCTTTACATCTAGCAAATTGAAGATCTTTTATCACTCTTAATCATAAATTCTTTTTCACCGATATGGAACCAAATACTAACTGCCAGAAAAAAATGCTTTATCTTTGGTAGACATCACATTTTCCCGATTGTGCCTTCAGGAGAGTGATATTTGGTCCATAGAAAATTTGTTAACTTTAAAAGGCATTGATGTAGGTGGAGGCAAGAGGTTTGCTTCATACCTTTCTGCTTTGCCATGCCGTAAGTGTTTATAACTTCTGGGGTTGTGGTGGTTTGAACTTGTCTGAGAGCCATGGTGGTTGTGGTGTCTTAGTGTTTGTAACTCTGTAAGCTGTAAATGCACCAACTTATTCAAAACTTATGGTCAACGCTTAAGTTTCGTTTGGGGAAGGGTCTGAGAATTTTGTACCATCCAGTACATACATAGCGTGTCTTGGGCCATTAGTCACAATATTATTTCGACCTGCATTTTGACGACATATTTTAGTTTTTATAGATAACCGGTGTTATGGTCAAGTTTTATCCTCTCCCAAAAATCTTAACCAGTTTGCTAGCTCACACCTTTTTTCTGTGTAAGAGAAAACTACAAACAAACTATTGTACTTCTGTTGTATGATGCATTTGAAAGATTCATGAGTTTTAGTTATGTTGATTCAAATATTGCATAAGAGGTTTCAATGTAATAACATTACGTAAGAATATATAAGTTGAATTGAAATATTTAAAAATGATATGTAGTTGTTTAAGAGTGGAAAAATCTCTCAAATAGACATTTTAAAAGTTTTTATCATAAAAATAGACCTCAAAGAAAAATGACCAAAATAGATCTTTTTATTTTAAAATTTTGAATCTTTGTTTTAGGCATCACCTCCAAACCCCACCCTATAACTCTAAACCTTAATTATAAATTAATTAACCAAAGGGGTATAATTGTATATTTACTCTATTTAATAAAATTTATATTGATTATTTTTCTCATTAAAGTTTATTTTGGTAACAAAAACGTTTTTAAGTCTATCTTATGGTATTCCTTTTTAAGAATTTAATTTTTGCTTATATTTCTAATGCCTAAGTTTGGATATATCTTTTTGGGTTTTTAGTGATTTAAACACTCAACTATTTTTAAATCGGATGGACAACCTTCAACTAAAACTTTATGTTTTTAAACCTTCAACTATTAAACAGTTAGTGCCATTAACCTTCCGTTAACAAAATCGTTTTATCTGAACGGAGACTCGTTAACTTGAAAACGACATGAGATACTTACGGATATCTTAGTGATTTAAGCCCTCAACTATTTTTAAATCGGATGAAAAACTACCAACTAAAATTTTATGTTTTTAAACCCTCAACTATTAAACTTTTAATACCTTTAACTTTCCGTAAAAGAACATTTTTTAAATGGGGAACGCACTGTTTCATTTAATTAAAGAAACGACACGAGATTCATAAACCCTCTTTATCAATGGACAAGGGACATTTACCATTCATCCCCAAATAAAATGGGTATTTTTTTACTTTTCAAAAACCATCAAATGTGAGATAAGTAAATAAAACTATGTTGTTTCTAATCCTAATTATTTCTTTCATATTCATCTTTTTGATAAATTTTAGGTAAAATTTTGAGTGTTAAGAGATAGATAACCTAAGTTACTTAACATTTCAAATTTGCCTTTTTGATAAATAAATACACATGAAAGAAATAATTAGTATTAGAAACAAGAAATTTTTTTTTTTAACTTATTTCACTTTCTATGGTTCTTGAAAAAGAAGAATAATCTTATTTTTTTATTTGGGGATGAATCGTGATTGTTCATGCTCATTGATAAAAAAAGTTGTAAGTATCTTGAGTTGTTTCTGTGATTAAATGAAATTTTTGTTCCAGTTAAACAGGTTCATTAAAAAAAAAAATTTATGTACGGAGGGCTAAAGGTATTAAAGGTTCAATAGTTAAGGGTTTAAAAACATAATAATTTTGTGAGGAGGATTTTCATCTGATTTAAAAATAGTTGAAGGTTTAAATCAATAAATATCTGTTGATTGTAAGCATTTCGTGAAATGCCGCGTTTCAATTTAACGAGTCTCCATTCACATAAAAAGATTTTGTTAACGGAGGGTTAACGACATTAACGGTTTATTATTTGAGGGTTTAATTAGGATTAGGATTAAATTATTAATCACATATGTTCTAAATAAATACACATGAAAGAAATAATTATTAATCCTAACAACACCAGCAATAATAATCTAAATAAATACACATGAAAGAAATAATTAGTTGGAGATTTAAATTATTAAAAACCCTATCTTTTTGTATGCTTTATACACATATTTACTACATATGTGATGTACATAATCTAAAAACAACACCAGCACCATAAATGAACCCACGAGTCTTATTAATGACAGCGACATCTGATCTAAGAATATATTTGTAACATCCCGAGTTGTAATATGTGAAAAAGGTTTAAGAAAATTGATTTGACTATCTATGTCACCAAAGTGCACTTACCTTTTCCGTCACACATCCGTTTAGAACTCCCAGGGTTAAGCGTGCTTATGCTGGAGTAGTGAAAGGATGGGTGACCTATCGGGAAGTGATTCGCGATACCGAGTGAGTGAGGCCAAAGCACGGGGAAAGGTCATGTGGTGATTGCAGGGACAATAAACAATGATTTCGAGCCTTTGGAAAATTTACGCACCGACCGTTGGAACAGGATGGGGCCCACGGGCCGAGAGAGCGGACGTGGGTGGCCCATTAGCTGTAGGCGGTCGGGGTGTAACAAGTGGTATCAGAGCTGGTTAGCCATCTCAGTTCTGACCCGATAGGTGTCTTGAGACCTGTCAGGGGTGCAACGAGGACATTGCGTTCTTTGAGATGGGGTGAATTGTACCATCCCGAGTTGTGATATGTGAAAAAGGCTTAAGAGAATTGATTTGGCTACCTATGTCACCAAAGTGCACTTACCTTTTCCGTCACACATCCGTTTAGAACTCCAGGGTTAAGCGTGCTTATGCTGGAGTAGTGAAAGGATGGGTGACATATCGGGAAGTGATATGCGATACCGTGTGAGTGAGACCAAAGCACGGGGAAAAGTCATGTGGTGATTGCAGGGATAGTAAACAATGATTTCGAGCCTTTAGAAAATTTATGCACCTACCGTTTGAACGGAATGGAACCCACGGGCCAAGAGAACGGACGTGGGTGGCCTATTAGCTGTTGGCGGTCGGGGTGTAACAATATTTTCTTATCGAACGCATGGAGAGACTGAATGGTGATGAAATAGACGATGCACAAGAAGCGAATCATGAATTCTTGTACGATTCTGAAACTGACCCATCTGTCTCAGCTTCTAGGGAATCATTTATCTC
Organism: Moricandia moricandioides; assembly: GCA_905132885.1. Lineage (NCBI taxonomy): Eukaryota > Viridiplantae > Streptophyta > Magnoliopsida > Brassicales > Brassicaceae > Moricandia > Moricandia moricandioides. The sequence goes on along the minus strand of CAJHQQ010000212.1, from coordinate 225,449 downwards.
TCAAAATTTTTAGTTCTGATGGGGCTAACATGTAATTTTTTATTTATAAATTAGACCTGTTAAAACATAAAACAAAAATCCAAAACATGTGAAAATCATTATCAAAGTTGAAAGGCACTTATAGGAGTCGAAGCGTCATACACCAGCAAAGTAAACCTGCAATCCACGAATATTGAACATTAATGTCAACAGAAACATGATTCAAGAAAATAGAAAATAATAATAAGACAATTAAAATGTAGTTAATATATATATATATATATATATATAAAACCTTTGTATGCTGAGATCAAGGGAATACAAGAAACTAGAAAATAATAGAAATTGACAAGCCTTTTGTCATTAACTGTTGTCTAAATTTTTCATCAAGACCACAATGAAGAACATATCATGTCGGAGATCTAGAATTATTCACAAACAATGACTACCAAACAGACAAATAACTTGAATATTACTTGGCAAATACAGGAGTACAAGACTAACAACTACATGTTTCATGTTACCCCAACAACATTTAAAACCGTTGAGACTAATGCTACCAATATAAACAAATGACAATTTTTTTTCCATTAATTTTGCAACATATGTAATCGCATGGTCTTCATATAAATTTTCTAATTTCTGGATAAAACTCAAAAGATTACTTTAACTTCTTGCCAATCACGAAAAATAAACAACCTTCCTACCTTTTAAAAATGTGTTCATAGGCACACAAAATCCATCCCACAACTTAAACAAAAATAACAGAACGCGACACAGCCACAATACAAACCTGAAAATAAGCAATATTATATAATAATCATATAAAAAAAGTCAGACCCCGAAGTAACATATCTCGTGCGAAGCCTGGAATTCCCTAGTTTTTATATATAAAGTAGAGTTTTATCTCTTTTCTTTAAGCCAAATTATCAACTGGTTATTTATAAATTTGAAAAAGCATAATTTTCTAAATATTAAAGAATACTTCTAAATTCTCATATTCTTATTATTAAATCTAAATATTTTCACAATACTTTTTATTACCCATAAAACCAACCAAAATTTTAGCGTCAAGGAATTGTTACTAAATAATGGTATAGTAGAATATATAATATAATATAAAAGGGGAAAATGCTAATGACTCAAAATTTGATTTCAAATGCAAAAGTGTATTCCAAATTCAATCAAATGCAAAAGTAACCCAAAATGTTAGTGAAAATACAACAAATTCCTTGTGAGCAAAAAAAAAATTGTATTCAATTTTACCATAATGACCTGTAAATCTCCTTATGAGAAGACTTTCCTGTAATTCTTCTACGGAAGACTTCTCTAGAAGTCTTCTCTGAGAAGACTTCCATGTACGTATTCTCTGAAAGACTTCTCTAAAAGTCTTTTCAAACAATAAATGTTAAAAATAATTTATAAATTTTTTAAAAAATATTTATATAGAGGAAAAATAGAAATCATATAACCACAAACATTTGTAAATAATGTAAATTTATATCAACCAAAATTGAATTGTTTTCAACCTAGATGATTTAATGTAGAATGAGTCATGATATTCATTGGTTTAGGGTTTAGTAACATATGTGATAGTATTGTAGGTAGTTTTAGGCGTAGATTTTGAATATCTTTTTAACTTTTTATTTTTTGAATTTGACGAATATGTGTTAGTGATCCTCTAATAAGATGATTTTAAACACTTTCTAAGTTTATTTTATGTTTAAGGAAGTGTTTTTTGGTTATTTAATTTATTTAGGGTTTCGAAAGACTTTTAGAAGACTTCCCGGGATGTCTTCTAACATATAATGCAGTAGAAAACTTCATGGAAGACTTCTTGGAAGACTCCGAGAAGACTTCTCCAGAAGTCTTCCAAACCAAACTCGAACTTAATTAACCTTCAATTTGAAATTAACCAGAAAAAAAAAATATTTAACCTAACCTGATAATTTATCGTACATATAAATAGTATTTTTTCACTGTTTTTTTTTTCACTTTTCGGTGTTTTAGAAAAAAAAGTTGGTGAAAATCCTAGCCTCCTCTTCTAAGGTGATAAATGTGACGATTTCCGACGAATCTCTTCCGACTAACCGGTTCCTCTTTATTTCAGATCAGAAAGCGTTCGTTTCCCCCCTGTGACTTCTTCCTCTATTTCTTTCCTTTCCGACCTCAAGTTGACCCATTTGTCCGTAAGTCTCCCGGAAGTCTGCCGTAAGTCTTCATGGAAATCACCTGTAATTCTTCATGGAAGTCATCCGTAAGTGTTCATGGTAGTCATCAGGAAGACTTCATGGAAGTCATCCGGAAGACTTCATTGAAGTCATCCGGAAGACTTCATGGAAGTCATCCGGAAGACTTCATGGAAGTCATCCGGAAGACTTCATGGAAGTCATCCGGAAGACTTCATGGAAGTCATCCGGAAGACTTCATGGAAGTCATCTAGAAGACTTAATGGAAGCCATCCGAAAGTTTTCCATGCAGTCTTCCGTAAGTCTTCCATGAAGTCGTCCGTAAGTCTTCCATGAAGTTTTCCGTAAGTCTTCTGTAAGTCTTCCGTAAGTCTTCGGTAAGTCTTCCGTAAGTCTTCCGAAGTCTTCCGTAAGTCTTCCAAAGTCTTCCAAAGTCTTCCGAAAGTCTTCCGAAGTCTTCTGAAGTCTTCCAAAGTCTTCACAGTCTGGATGTTAGTATTGAACTCTTGGTGTGTTGTTTAATGTTTGAGATGTTGTTTTGTCATTTTTTGCAGGCTATAAAATGGTATTACCAGAACTCCCGAAGAGGTTGTTCACCCTAGGGGAAGAGCCCATTCCATTGAAGAGCATTGGATATCATACTGATGACCCCATATTACTTCCTCCTGCAAAGGATGCTCTCCATGCTGATGAATGAGAGGAGCTGAAGAACTCTAGGTTGGGAGTCTTCATAAAGTTTTGGGAGTTGAACTTTGGTTGGGCGTCTAGGCTGGTTCATTATATGCTCTATTTTCAGCTTGATGTCAAGAAGAAGTACGAGCTTTGGAGTCTCATTGGTTCAGAGCCGGTGAGATTTTCACTCATTGAGTTCGAGCATCTCACCGGTCTTAATTGCGAGTATGTTGAGCATGTGGATAATCCTCATGTAGGGCTGAAAGAGGAGTTGTATCGATTTTGGGAGTTTATGGGTGTTGATATCGATTATGGTCCAAGCTCCCAACAAATAGTGGCGGCATGTGAGATATGTGGACAGTGGTCTCGGGATGACCGCATGAGGCTGGGATACCTAGCCATCTACACAGGATTCATTGAAGGACGAAAATCCACATCCGCTACACGGGTTAGGTCTGCTAGGATAGTGATGAATCTATAAGACTTTGAGGCCTACCCATGGGGGAGATTGGCGTTTAAGATCCTTATGGACTCTGTGAAGGCTAAGGATTTGACAAAATCTTATACGATTGATGAGTTTGTTCAACTAATCCAAGTCTGGGTCTACTTCGCTCTGCTCGACTTTGCTGCGGAGTATGGAAAGCCCATACGAAACAAACCTAGTCCTCATTTGCTGGCTTATAAGGGACATAAAGGATGAAAATTTGTCAAAGAGGGTATCTGCACACAGGTATGTCTGATTATTCTCAATAGTATGGTAGTGATTATTGTCTCAGTACCTAACTTGATATTCATTACTTCCTGCAGACTCGCGTGGTTAACCTTGTGGTGAAGGAAATTGGTGAATTTTTCCCTCAGTGGGAAAATGATAACACCGATGTGGCAGTTGAAAACCTCGTGAATCTCATTTGTGGTGGTGAAGGTAAGATGAAGTGGCGCAAAGAGTGCTGGGTAGACCATGGTACTAAGTCGTGGACCAATCCAAAGGTTATCATTGTCAAGGATGAATCTCTTGAGATTCCTTTCAAGGAAGAAAGAAGACCCTGGAAGAAACTTCATACAGTCTCTGAGGCTCCTTCTGAGGCTCGTTTTGAAGCTCGTACTGAGGCTCCTTCTGTTTCGTAGAGTAGGGATAAGAAAGAAGATCTTGAACAAATTTTCAAGAACTTGACGAAGTTATGACTGATGGGTTTGGGCAGTGCCTAAAGGAGATCAAGCTTCTTGCCGAGAGGATTGAAGCTGTGGAGAAGAAGGTGGGAATCAACCACAATGAAATTCAACTCATAGTTTCAGAACCAGATAAGGCTGCACACGAACTAGGGGTTAGTACTGAAACCTCTCCCAAAATCAAAATGAAGAGGAATACTAAGAATAAGAAGTGATTGGTCTATTTTGTATGAATTTTGTTTCATTTGTTGATTGGATGGATGGTACATGTGTTTCATTTGTTGATTGGAACCTTTGGCTAAGTTAATTTTATGTGGATTGAACTCGAAATTGCAGAGTGAGAGTATGAATGGGAAGCAATCAGGAAGTGTGAAGAAATACACTGACCAAAAACAAATGAGTAGTATCAATGCACCTCGGGTCCCGGAGGTGGAAGATCCAAGTGTTGTCATTATGGACAAAACTGAGCCAACTAAATCAGACTTGGATAGAGAGGAAGAGAGACGCTGGGTAAAGAAAGATGCTACCATGGCATTCCTCAGGGGAAAGAGTGAGCGAGATAGGAAGCTTGCTGCATCACAACAGTCTCCTTATCAGGGCAACAACACAACCAAAGTGATCGTACCGAACAAGAAGGCTGGTCTTGGCTATGATCCGTTTGCTCCGTTTGACAAGTAGAACAATAAGTTGCTTATTAAATTTTTGAAAAAATATATGTAACTACTAATCTCCCACAAAACATTAAGTTGATTGTTGTTGTTTGTTGATCTAGTTTTTCTGTTTTCAAGAATCATAAAGTAGCTTTTGATAAAAGACCACCGGGGCCAAGTTTGTGGTATTCCACCATCCGAACACCCCTAAAATGGCTCTACGACTTGGTAAGATTTTTAAGGTTTACTTGTGGAAGTCTTATGGATGTATTCTGTAAGTCTTCCGGAGGACGTCTTCTGGAAGTCTTCTATAAATCTTCTGGAAGTCTTTTGTAAGTCTTCTGGAAGTCTTCCGGAGGATGTCTTCATGAAGTCTTCCGGAGGATGTCTTCTGGAAGTATTCCGGAGGACGTCTTCTGGAAGTCTTTCGGAAGTCTTCTGTAAGTCTTCCGGAAGTCTCCTGGAAGTCTTCCGGAAGATGTCTTCTTGAAGTCTTCTGACTTGTTATGTTTTCAATGCAGCATATGGATGGTTATTTCAATTTACTGAGGCAGCGGTTTCATAGGTATCCAGAGCACTTTAGGACCGAGAGGCTTTGCTTTCTTGATCATGTGTTTAGTAGAATGTGGACGTTCAAGTACCCAGAGTTTAAGAGGTTAGAGCCCGATGTAAACGGGTTAGGAAGGCTGCTCCATGCAAGGAGTTGGGATTATTATGCTGGTTTACTACCCAAATTTTGCCAAACAAATAAGGTTTGGGGATCTGAGGTGGATGATATTTATGCGCCAGTGAACTTCAAGAATGATCATTGGATTGCTATTTGGGTCTCCATTCCAAACAGACAAATCACCATCTGGGACAACATTATTTCCCATATTAGACTTGCTCAACTCACCGAGTTAATGGAGCCTTTTGCCAAGATGCTACCTTATCTGCTTGTTGAATGTGCTGGCTCCGTCGAAGAGCGAGTGAAATACACACAAGAGCCATTCACATATGCGAGAGTGACTGCCGGAGTACCTCAGTGTCATGCTGGTGTGTTCACCTTGAAATACATTGAGTGGCATTCTCTTGGAATGTAATCATTTCCTCTTGCCTTTTCTGATAAGAACGTCAAGAGCATTAGGGAGAAGATGGCTACAGACCTATTTGATGAGACCCCTGGCAACAATGGGACATAAACCGATATTGAGGGCTTGGATATGTACGATTGAACTAATCTTTTGTACAACTAATTCTAATGAAGAAACCTATTCAAACACAAGACATAAGACATAAGACATAAGATAAGTTCATAAGACATAAGTTCACAAGATAAGTTCATAAGACATAAGACATAAGATATAAGTGCACAAGACTTCCATAAGACATCCTCCGGAAGACTTACAGAAGACATCCAGATGACTTACCGAAGACTTACATAAGACTTACAGAAGACATCAAGACGACTTACAGAATACTTCAAGAAGACATCCTCCGAAAGACTTATAAGGACATCCAGACGACTTACCGAAGACTTACCGAAGACTTACAGAAGACTTCACTTCAAGAAGACATCCTCTGGAAGACTTACAGAAGACATCCAAACGACTTCCTGAAGACTTGTAGAAGACTTACATAAGACATCCTCCGAAAGAGTTACAGAAGATTAGTTCTCACTATTTGGACAATTTGGACGTGTATGACCATGTTGTCTGCAGTTTGAGCAGCTATAATCCTTGTGTAGCTTCCGCGGTTTGTGTCCTCTCATCCTAGATAGCTCCAACCAAGATTGCCATCTTGATTTCTTTTATCACCCTGGACCACACTTTACATCTGGAGAAAAACAAGTCCGAGACTCAACTTCTCCACCACAAGGATATATAGTTTGTGAGTATCCTGCATACAAATATTCCCTCGAGTATAGGGGGCACACAAGTGTTGCAATATGCCAATTAGCAAAGGTTCCAGCTGCTATAGCATGCGAGCAAGGTATTTTCTCGATTCCATAGACACCACAATCACACTTAGTATGTTCCAAATCAACAACACAGTCACGTTTGCCACCTGCCACAAAGAATCGACTTCCATCAATTGGTTGGACATTCATCGTATCCGCTAACTCATCACGAATCCCCAATAGGTATTCAACTCCCCGACCATGTTCAGTTGTGAGATTCAGAGCATCTTCTCGCCTTTTCCAATACCACCTTCCCAACTTTTACCTTAAAAACTCCAAAAGAAACACTATGAGAAATCCTCTTGCTCTCTTGAAAGCGGAGTTAATAGATTCAGCTATGTTGCTCGTTTATATATTGTACCTTTCTCCATGAAAATGAACCCGTGACTATAGTCTCACGTCCGCTTCCTCCAAATATGTTGCTAGTGCTGGGTTAGCATTCCGGATCTCCTCCATGTAACGGTTAAAGTCGAAGAGTGTATGAGCATAAGCAGCGCCTTTAACCAAGTACAATATATGCTTCCCTTTATACTTTTGGACAATGTTTTGTTGTAGGTGATAATAACATATTCCTCGGGTTGCCCAAGGGAACACATTTTTACACGCGCTTTTAATGGCTCTGTGCCGGTCGGAGACTATCATCAAAGCATGATGATCAGATATACAACTCCTCAGTTGTGTGAAAAACCATTCCCAAGAAGCATCATCTTCTATATCTACGATTCCAAAAGCCAATGGAAATATCTGAAAATTACTATCTTGTGCAGCTGGAACTAACATAACACCTTCATGCTTCCCACTTAGGTGAGTCCCATCCACCACGATGACCCTTCTATGATACTGAAAACCAGCAATAGAAGCTCCAAATGATATAATAGATACTTAAATATATTCTCAGCATCAAGTTCTATACTAGTCTTAGAACCCGGATTTACTAGCGTGATTTGCTCCAAATATGAAGGCAGCCTCTCATACCCTTCTTCTGTTGTTCCTTCTACCAAATTTTGAGCATGTAACAATGCTCTGTATGAAGTGGTGTAATCTAGAGTCATGCCAAACATGTTCCTCATTGCATCTTGGATATGCTTCGGATTTAACCCATCAATGATTCCAACGCGATCTATGAAAAGCTGACCAACATATTTCGCAGTAAAATGTTTCCGGTGAGCCCGTCGTTCAGACACAAAAAATGTATGAGTCTTCACATACTTTGTTACCCAAAACGTGTTTGTTCCATGATTCACACACGCTCCAAGCATCCATTTGCACCTAGGAACACGACATTTTGCTACAAGTAGAGTTTTAGTGGTCTTGTATATTTTGAAGGAGAATTTATGCTTCACCGCTGTCAACCGCAACTCTAAAACCAATGCCGTTTTACTGATAAAACTCTGGCTGACATAGATTTTGGTGTCAACTATCCCGTTCGAGCTTTCTCCTTCATTAGCATATGTCTCTTTGAAATTCTCAAAACATATATCTTCTTCCTCTTCCTCTTCCTCATCCTTAACTCTTCCATACTCATTGTAATCTCCAAACTCATCATCCACTTCAGCAACATACTTCTCCTCCTCATAATTTATATCTTGAGGCAAATTATCATCACCTTCCATTTCATTTTCTTCTTCCCCTCCATTTTCTTCTTCTCCTTCAACAGCTAGGTTTCCTTCAGCGTTGGCATCATTAACATTCCTCAAACTGCCTCGGCTTGATACACAAAGACTTACTACATGTGTTTTACTTATCTTGATCAAATTCTGAACTTGTCTATTACTTGTAACATGAATAATAGGAGTATCATGAGCTATTTGTTGCATTAGTGCGTCTTGTAACAAGTAAGTTAAATCTACAACCTCTGCGTTCTTATCCAGGTTAAAATCTTCTACAGCCCTTTCAACAAGTTTATCATGTGTAGAACCACCACTCAAAAATAACATTCTCGCTCATTTGACATTATCAACCACAAAATCCAAGAATTATCTTTCACCAACCATTCTCCGTAAACAACAGGTAACTGAAGCATCATATGAAAAAATCACATTAAAACACATTAGCAAACATAGAACATCATATTAAAAAAATACGGAGAAAACTTCTTAAGAAGTCTTCTGTAAGTTTTCTTACGGAAGACTTAAGATTCTTAAGTCTTCCGTAAGTCTTCTCACGAAAGACTTCTTAAGAAGTCTTCTACGTTTAGCTATGAACATTAATAAACATAAAAAGTTTGTAACCTCATAATTATCATCATTTTAGTTATGATTTTCACTCAGGAGCCCCAATATTGACTAATACACATTAATTAACAAGAAAATATTAAAAATTAGTTTTGAGTATTGAGAAAATTGAAGTTTAATAAATATTGATGTAGAAGTCCCTAGAGAAAACTTCTAAAGAAGTCATCCCTAGAGAAGACTTCTAAAGAAGACTTCCGTTTAGGTCATTTTTGCAATTGTAAATTTATAAAGGAAGACTTCTCTAGAAGTCTACTTACTCTGTAGAAGATATCTTGAGAAGTCTTCCTTTGTAAATATTGGCTTACTTTTGAATTTGAAAATTTTCGAAATTTCCAAAGAAGAATTCCCTAGAAGTCTTCTCGGATAAATAAGTCGGTTTTGCAATTGACTGAAAAATTTGTCAGAAATTTGACTTTTGTAGAAGACTTTTCTAGAAGTCTTCTAGCGTAAGACTTCTCTAGAAGTCTTCTAGCGTAAGACTTCTAGGGAAATCTTCTTCTTTATAACATGAAGTCTTCTCAGCGTCGCCAGAAGTCTATCTCGGTTACTTTTGCAATTGAGAATTAATAGCAAAACATTAAATATTAATGAGAAGACTTCTACTTCTAAAGAAGTCTTCTGGCGGTATACCTCTTAAGAAGTGTTCTCTCGTTACCAAATGTTTGACCAGAAACCTGAAATAAAACTTGAGAAGACTTCAATAGAAGTCTTCCAGCGGAAGACTTAGAAAAGTCTTATATTTAATATTTAATGTTTTGCTATTAATTCTCAATTGCAAAAGTAACTCATGCAGACTTCTGGCGACGCTTAGAAGACTTCCCTAGATGTCTTCCGCCGGAAGACCTCTAGGGATGTCTTCCGCCGGAAGACCTCTAGGGATGTCTTCTACAAAAGTCAAACTTTCTGACAAAATTTTCGGTCAATTGCAAAACCAACCTCTTTATCCGAGAAGACTTGTAGAGAAGTATTCTCGGTTCTCCTTGTTTTTCTTATAATCAAAGGAAAGTTAGAAGACTGCTGGGGAAGTCTTCTAGTCAAAACACGCAAAAGGTCAATTGCAAAACTAACCTATTCATTGACCAGAATACTTCTCTAGAAGTCTTCTTCGCGAACAGATCTGAAAAACAATATCGATTTCATACCTTGGACCGTCAGATGACTTGCTTAGGCTTCTCCAAGCACATAGAACTTCAATACTCAAGCTACCAATCCATTAATGACCAAGATACATGAGGTTCGACGTTTCTATGAACATTACAAAGTTTGTAATAAAAATATTGGGTTTTTTGAATGAATTTTTAAGGAAAATGAAAGACATGTGGTTTGAGTGTACAACTAATGAGATAGTAAGAGAAAAATTCATTTTTTCGCCATTAAGACTTTCAAATTGGTTGTTCATGGTAGTTGGGGGATTCATAGCAATGACAATATTGTAAATATTTGGTGAAGATGAGGATGATAGAGTTAAAGACTTATTTAAAAAAAAAAGCAATGACATTTTTATGAATAACTCGAAAATTTAGGGTGAATAAGGCAAATGAAAGTTCCAAAAAATGGTGGGTTAGTTTTGCATTTGAGTTGGAATTTTTAGTCACTTTTGCAAATAAACCAATATAAAAAGACATATTTAAAAGAAAATCAAATAGATAAAATTCATAACAACATAACGAAGAGAAATGTATTTATGTTTTATCAAACTCAAACAAGCTAAAATAAAATAAATATAAATATTTTTGATCACTAGAATTAAGATTAGTGTAGAAATTGATAAAATAATCACAACTAATGATTAATAACATAATGAAAATAAATGTTTAAATAATCACTTTTTTTAAAGCTAACCTGATAAGAAATAGTACTAAAAATTTAGTAAATCTACATAATATAATTTGAGATTAGTGAAAATTTGTATTCAATGTATAATAATCTAGTAAGAACTAAATAATATAATTTTAAATAAAAAATTTCAAGAATAAATGAACAACTAAAAAAATGAAAAAAGAGAAAATCTATTTATAATATTGGATTTTTAGAAATTTTATCAATTTTAAGCCAAAAGAAAAGAAGTGAATGATATCAGAAAAATGATGGAAACCACTAAAACGATTAATAAGTATTCAAAACAAATATTTTACAGAGAAATAAAATGTTATCACAACAAAACAACATATTATTTAGTGAAAATACATAATATAACTAGCATTTTTTTGCAAAATTTAGTCAACAAACAATAATTTAGTAAAAATATATAATTTAGTCCAGAGATATATAAACTTCAAGAATAAATAGCAAAAAAAAATGATAAGAACAAATATAGAAAATTCATTTACTATATTACTTTTTCATGTTTCATCAAAACCCGAGAAACAAAAAAAAGAAGGCACGTATAATTATTTTGTGGTTACCAAACTCAATTTTAGATAAATTAAGATTAAAATGATGAAAAAAACACAACCAATCATTAATACACAATCACAACATCTTTTTTAATGTAACGAGATATAACATATGAAACAATTAAAAGTGTACTATCATCACTAAAGTGTCGATAAACTCTTAAACAAATCAAAATGCACAACACCATCTTTTACTCTTTGAAATTGAAGTAAACTGTTACAAAGTCTAGACATGCACTACACTACAAACCAACCTTAAAAACACATAAAACATATATGATAGTGAATGACATAAAAGAAATAAAAAGTAAAGTAATTACGCCACCTAAATCTCAATATTGTAACTGTCTATAAAAATCAGCTATAATTAATTATCGGGTCGACGAGCTATTTTCCCACGAGAACTATCATATAGCATCAGATCCCCACCAAACTATGATCTACTGTTAAATCTCCATGCTTTGACAGTTATGAACTTATTTCTCCACGAATTAACAATTTCGAATGTATTTCTCCCCGAACCGATACTTCGAAACTTAATTACCCATAGACCATGATTTTAATTTGTTTATTATTAACCAAATAGTTTAAACTGGCTAAACCAAACCAAAATTAATTTTAAACAATTTTTATTGAAGAATATTGTTTTTATTCTTGTTAAAATTTTAAAAAATATAGATTTTTTTAATTCCAAAAATCTTTCCTATTTTCTAAAAATTATTTGCGTTTTTAAAAAAAATTAAAATTAAAATTACATCAAGATTTTATGTTTACAAAATTTAATAAAATTACAATGAACAAATTTGAAAGTAAAAGTATATGTCAAAATCTATGTTTTGTTGAATTTTGAAGTAAATTAAATTTTCAACAAAATTAGAATTTTTGATATATATTTTTATAAAAATTTTATTTTTTTTCTTTCAAATTTCCCAAAACACACAAATTTAACAAGGTTATTTGTTCATTGTGATTTTATTAAACTTTATAAAAATGAAATTTTGATGTAATTTTTTTCTTTTAAATTTCAGAAAACACAAAAATATAAACCTAAAACTTCTTTGAAGTTAAAAAAAACTATATTTTGAAATTTAAACAAAAAGGAAAACAATATTCTTTAATAAAATATGTTTAAAATAATTTTAGTTTGGTTAACCGGTTTAAACTATTTGGTTAATAATAAACCAATTAAAACCATGGTCTATGGGTAATTAAGTTTCGAAGTATCGGTTCGGGGAGAAATAACTTCGAAATTGTTAATTCATGGAGAAATAAGTTCATAAGTTTCAAATCATGGAGATTTGACAATAGGTCATAGTTTGGTGGGGATATGATGCTATATGATAGTTCTCATGGGGAAATAGCTCGTCGACCCTTAATTATCCACAAAACTAGGTCGTTTCCGCGTTACGCGCAGAGTATTTATTTTAAAATATTATATTTTCATATTCATTATCATAAATTTAATTTATATTGTATTGAATGTATTTTATTTCATTTATATATTAGTATTTTTCCAAAATATTTATTTAGTAAATTATCATTACCCTTTTTCTATGTGAATGTGAAATATTAATTTTATTTTGAAAATAGCACATTGTACGTAGATGAGACTTTATCTTTTAAAAATAGATCGTAATTGACCATCAAATATCTATCACGACTATCTATGTGATATAGTGACTCAATAATAATTATTTATTTAATATAAAAACTACAATGATAAAGGTGATTTAAGCTTCTGTTTTCTTAATTTACAAATTATTTCTTAATAGGCCATAGAACTATATATATCTTAAAACACTTTCAGTATAATTTGATATAAATACCACATTGTACGTAGATGCTAGTTTGTTATATTGTCTTCACTATAAATACCACATTGTACGTAGATGCTAGTTTGTTATATTGTCTTCACTATATTAATTGTATTGTGTTCAATATGGGATTAGTGTCAATGTTGAAAATAACTATGCCAATATTTGATATAAAACACTTCAATAATAATCTTATTGACTATATTATTTAATATAAATACCACATTGTACGTAGATGAGCCACTTTTGTTCATTTTGACAAAGATTTTTAAATTCCTTTGCTTAGAAAATAATTCAGGAAAAAGATCAAGCATTTGTATTATAATTATGATGACATGTTTTTTTGGTATGAATGTTAAGTTTCATAACATATTTTTGCCTTCACGTATCCACTTTTGGTATGGAATATTTATGTTGTTCATGAGTAGTGAAACAAAAAATATTTATGGATGGCTTTAATCAGCTCATAAAAACAACTAAAAATATTTGTGTTTATGCTCTTTTAGTGTGAACGTTTTTCCTACAGTCTTAACAATTAAATTTACTTTTGAATTCAATTTAAAATTTGAAATGCTTTTGTTTATAATATACTGTAACAAATATTTATTTTACTAAGTTTTTATTTCTTTTGCGTATTTCCCTGAGTTTATAAATAATGTAACATCACAATATCCTGTTTGTAAGATAAACTAAAGTATTTAATTTCCAAGATTATTTTCTTATTAAACTGTTATGTTGATGCTAATTTGTTATATTTGCAAGTTCTAATTTAATTAAAAAATGTGAATACTACGCAAAAACACATATTATTTCGGTATTGGCATAGCTATTTTCAACATTAACACTAATCTCATATTTCCTTCACTAATATCATATTCAAACAAAATGTTGATGCTAGTTCGTTATATTGTCTTCTTAGATAAACAAAAAATAAAATAAAATTTAAAATCTGTTCTTAGTTGCAAATCATCTAATTTTTTTCTCGACCATCACGTGCAGTTCAAACTAAAAAGAATAAGTCTTCGGTAACATGTTTTATAAACAAAACTTTTTTTTGTTCTTGATTCACACAAACAAAAACCAGTTTATATATTCTTCAGGTCATTGTTGAAACATATAATTTACATAGGAGCAAATATGTTTCCAAAAAGAAAATAAAGAACTTCGTCGTGGCTTTGCTTCCTCAGAGATTACTCTGGCTCTCATTGCTAACTTAGAAGCCATAACCGCACGTCAACAGAAATATCATAAATGGTTGTAGATTTGCATAGAGTTATGAGGGTTCTATTAAAAAAACTGAGATGGGGTTACTAGCAGGAGCTGCTGATTAAGGCTCATTGTTTGCAAGAACAACACAATCAGACATGACTAAGATGGGGTTCTATTGCTGTTTGTTTGAGATTGGGAGCAAATGCAAGTGAATTCTCAATCTGTCTGCGGGTAGCAATGGAGTGGTTCTATGCAATAAACTCAGCAGTAGACCTTCACAGAGACTACATAGATTAAAGAGACTTAAACAACAGTCAACATCAAGCCAGTTTGGGTTTCTTAAACATGCAAAGACTAAAGAGGAGCAAGGTGGGCGCAACTTACAGATACAAATACAACTTTTTGCAGTTGCATCGCTAACATAATCGCCCTCGTCAAGTGTTCAAAGTTTCACCTGCGTATTTATGCCAACTTATAAGAAAAAAATAACTACACACAAAGTTGTTGTATAACTTTTCTCAAGAAAATGTTTGCTTATTTCTCCTAAAGGCTGTTTGGATTCAAATCTTTGAACAACAAAATAATAATTGTGGTTGCCCCCATCCAAATTAAAGACAAAAGAATACATAATGTTACCCCAGTTTCAGCTACATAACGTTAACATTTTTATTGTTAACAATCATCTGGAAAGATTGGCTTGCTCAAATGTTGTTTAGACAACAAAGGATAAATGTTGCAGCTATGTCTAAATCGCAGCTGCAAAACCCGTGAGTAGTGCCAAAAAATGTAAATTCGAATAGTTTCTCTTTGTGACATTGGAGCGATTTAACGACAAATTTACAAACCATTAAGAACATGACAAATATGAACCTATACTTTTTCATCAGTGAGAAGAAGGTAGAGTCTGATGACCAACCTGACTTTAGCTGGATTTGAAAACCAAAGAGGCTCGTGCAAATAGGTGAAGATGTCATCGAAGTAAACTCGTCGTAATATTGACGCGGTACATTTCGAGTTGTCCGTAGCCATTTATGCGTTGGAATTTGTGGTGGTCTTAGTGCAAAGAACATTACGTGTGTAGAAAAAGAAATCAAGAAGTGGTCACCTAGGTTGATTTGGATCCACAGAAGTTAAAAAAAATCTTATACATGTTTACCGGTAAGGAAAAGCTCAAAGCCAATAAGCAGACTACCTTTAGCTGTGTTTATCGGCTCTCAGGAACATATTAACCCGAAGCGTTTTGTTCTGATTTGGCTGGACCCGGGGAGATGTCGGTGAAATACACGGCGACATGAGAATTTCCAGAGGCTTTAGCAGATCCCATGGCCATAGCTTGATCTTTGACTGAAGAATTCATAGATTAAAACCGAGAAAAAAATTATATAGGAAGAAAAGAAAAGGAAAGCGAAAGGATACATCTACTAAAAAGGTGTACAGATAAGAATCAATGATTCAGATTGGGCAACTTCTGCAAAGTAATGGAGATTTGGAGAAGATGGAACAATTGCTATGGAGAGGAATCTTCGAAGACTAAAATGTGGGTTTCGTTGGAAAGCTTAACATGGGTCTTATATGGACCACAAATAAATTTGATAAATTTGAGAAGCTTACAATATTTGGCCCATGTAGATGTGAAGTGGCAAAATAAAGGTAAATGATTGGTTGATTTTCCATGGTGACGTGGACAACTTCTCCTTTCAAGTTATTGTACTTTTAGTATAGTAAGATATATAACCAACTCTTTAAAGCTAAATATATATATATGTAAATCCAAACACTTAACTATATTAAAATCCCACGTGAAGCATGGAGTCATTCTTAGTATATAATAATCACAGCTTTAACAACTCACTAAAAACACTTTTAAATTCATTAGAGCTCCATAAATTTAGAACTTCAAATTTTTAATAACATTAATTTCAGAATATTATAAAATAAAAAGTTCGGTAACACTAAATTTATTTTAGAAATATATCTATCTAAATAAAGGAGACTTGTCTCTCTCCTTAAAGTGTCCACATTAACAATAGAGGGGTGGGCAAATTGCTCCACGTGGCATCCCATTTTTTTTAAAATAAAGGAGACTTGTCTCTTTCCTTAAGGTGTCCACATCAACATAGAGAGGTGGGCGAATTTGCATTTTGGTGGGCTTTAGAGATTAGAGGCCCATGCATATTAGGTTTAGTCGTCTCATACCCTTCAATATTTTCAGAGCTGAAGCCGTAAGTCCTGGAACTTAAGCACACCGTCGATATTTTCAGAGCTGAAGCCGTAAATCTTGTAGTAACTGAGTAGTGTCATAAAGAATTTATCGTATGATTTTTGCTTCTGGGTTATACGATAATTATTTGCGTATTTTTCAATTAGTGTTTTTAGAAGACACGAGATGTTGTTTTTCCGTTAAGTGATTGGATGGAGAGCTGGCCGCTCGAATGTTTTGGCTTGGTGTAAAGGCTGTGTAAGGCCGGATAGCCAAGGATGTTGTATGGCAAGGATTAGACCATGACACTTTCATGTAAACATTAAGGTCATGTTAGTTTAGAATTGTCCTTAAAGGGGATGTTGAATTCTTGTTCGGACTTCTACGGGAAGGCGTAATTGTCTGAGGGCCAAAGAGCGTTCGTCGAGATTGATAGGCCAAGTATGCTGGAGTTTTCCGTGTTAAGATGGCCGATGGTTGTAGAAAATGATTTTTCACTTAGGTTTCAGTTATACGATGAATTTTTCGTATAATGTTTCCTTTAATCGTACAAAATTTTTTCCTTTTTTTTTCTGAGGAAGATGAAGTCTATGAGGCTTGATACAGGACCCGTGCGGAGACACTTTCGGGATGATTGCATGCTTGGATGTAGCTGAGAGAAGTCAAAGGCAGAAGCCAACGAGCCACATGGCTAAAGGAAGAGATCTGTTAGATCGTAGTGCGAGAGATAAAGTTTAGATTGGTGTCCAAAGTCGGATCATACAGCTTCGTTTTTTTTCTATGCGAAACTTCTTCGTAAAACATGGTATGTTTATATTCGATAGTTGTTCGTATGATTTGATCTGACTATACGAAAGATTTTTTGTGTAAGTTTACAAGAATGGTTTCTTATAAAAGTAGATTGAGAGTTTTTCTCGCAGATTACTCGTGATGTTTACGAGTGAGGATTAGGTTTTCCTTATTTGCGTTTTTATATTGTGAGTTTTTTTGCATGATACCGATCTTGTTTTCCTTAGACAGTTTCGTATAAGATTTTTAAGTTATACGAAAGTAGTGGGTGACCGGTTTAATGAAGATAATAGATCGGTGCTATGAATGGAGATGTCAAAGTAGCGATGTTTCTGCAGATTTTATGAGACATGTTTACACTTTGATTTCGGCCTTTGATGAAAGTTGCTTGGAGACACTAATAGAGTTTTACCAAATTTTCTTTCGTTATGCTCTAGTCGCGGAACGTTTTCGTGGGGGTTTTGAGAGGAATTCTAATGACATATTCGTTTCTTGAGCGGAACGAATCGTTCAGTCAGCAGTAGATCTAGTCCACGAGCGGGGAGAAAGCATCCCCTTTGTTGTACTCACTGCTACTTATGTTCTCGATTTTGCTTTGTCACAAATGGTTTTTGATGTTGTTCCATGACTCACTTGGTTCAATGGAAACTGGGAGAAATGTTTTGATGTTTGAAGATTTCTCGTATAAATTTTGACTGTTTAGGTCTGCTGCTAGCGTTTAGACGAATCATTGATCGTCGTTTGCCTTTTGGAAAATTTCGATGGGTCATTTCATTGCTTATGTCGCAACAGTTTGCTTTGTCTAAGGAATTTTTTTTGAAGTATGGGAGTATACGAACCTACTCCCTCCTTTTTTTACAAATGGTAAAACATAAACCAAAATTTTGAAGGGTTTTGTACGGTTTATTTCAAGGATTGAGATGATTGACAGTCTGGGTCGATTTAAAGATGACGTTGGGACTGTGGTTTTCGATTGTTTTCAGGTTGACGACTTGGAATATGTTGGTTTTAAGAAAATTGCTAGGAATGGGTCGGTTTTAAGATGGCGTTTGTGTGTCTAGTTCTTTCTTTCTTTCTGAAGTAAGCTGCGTATGCTTGAATGCATTGCAAATGTTTCTTGATTTTGTGAGAGTTTAGATCGGTTTGGAAGATCTGGCTGAACAGTTAAGGAACAAAAAAATGAGATAGGGAAAATTGCCTAAGAATTAGTTCGCTAGACTATCCACCTAGATTCAAATTCCCTAAAGTTTACGACAATCTCTAAAGCGTTTTTTTCTTAGTACTTTCCTATGAAAGTTCCACGTTTGATTCCAAAAATTTCCAAGTCGAACATACCTTAATTTTCTGGGAGATTAAGGTTTGCCTCTTCTCCGTTTTGCTTTCTCGTTTACCCTTCTTCTCCTCGTGTCTGTACACCCCTTATGAATAGTAATAATGTTGATTCTTCATGGATTTCTCTACATTCTAGGCCCCTTTTAGGCTGAAGCCTGTTTTGCGGTATTTTTCATCGATAAATATTTTCTGATCTGGGTTTCAGTCTCTGTATTTTTGGTTTTAAAAAAAAATGAATAAGTATCTTTTCTAAAGCCTTTTGGAGTCTTAAGAATAGCCAAGGGCAATCAGGAGATGACAATGACGATCAGAAAGACTCGTAGGGCGATGAGGCTTTTTTTAGAGGTCATGGGCGATGAGGTTGGAGAGAGAGAGGACATTGAGATCAGGGATGGAGGCTGATGGGCGAAGTTCACTTCTCAGCTCTCACTCCATCTATTTCCATATTTGAGAGTCTTTTTCTACGATCTTTTCTTGATCTTCAGAAGGTTTTCATAGTGCTATGAGTTTTATTTACAAGGGTCATCTCGTAAATGTTGTCAAGTTTATTCTACAAAAGTCAAATTATAAAATACTACCTTGTTTAACTTTACGAACAGTGTTCCGTAAAATATTGTCGAGTGTAATTTTACGAAAGTTTTTTCGTAAAATATTTTCGAACTTAGTTTTACAAAATTTATTCCAGAAAATGTTGTGAGTTTAATTTTACAAAAGCGGTTTAGTGAACTTATTTTTGAGTTTGGCTGTACAAGAGCTTTATTTTTTTGGAAAATTCACGTTTTGCGGCTGTTCCGCAAATTTAGTTTAAGGGTTTTAGTATCAGAAACTCTGGTTGTGACGAGGGTAATTATTTCGATCAAAATTAATCAGAAATTTTCTCGCTTCTGTAGGATTGATCCAAGGGAATTTTGAGTAGTTTTTCCGAAGACTTTTTGGTGACAAACATCGAGTGTTCGCTGAATGTGTTACTATAGAAGCGACGCTTGAGTTCTGTGAAATCTTAGGTTTCATAAAACGTCTTGGCAGTAAGGATACGGTCTATAGTTTTTTTTTGTTTAGTATTCGTCAGCCGTATTAGGTTTCGAGTGATTTTATAGAAATCAACTTCGTTTCTTCAAAATTTATTCGGAAAAAGTACAGCGGTGGGGAATTGGCAACCCTATTTGCCATGTTTCTATTTCCGCGAGTAATCTAGGGTTTCTCCGAGGTTTTGAGGAGATCAAGTTTTATCATTCCAAAAAGCTTTCAGCAAACATCTTTTGGTCGAACCCTTACGCGTTGATATTTCTACAACTTGGTAACAAGACGAATTTTACGGGGTTTGATAGATTTTATTGTTTCCCTTTCTATTTAGACAGAGACATCACGAGCTCGTTTTGGTACTCTTCTTTTGGCGAAAAGTCACGACTATGTTTTTGACTTTCTCGAGTACTGCGCATTTGCGTATGCGTTGGCCATATGAGCAGTCAATGCTGGAGTTGTTTCTCCAGCGTTGTTGCGTCTGTGATTTTGTATTTTGTATTTTCAGACATTGTTTTGATCAAGCGTTTTGCGGCCCTGAGTTAGAGTAATCCACCCCCTTCTAGCACCAAATTGTGGGAAGATTTTTGTAATCGAAAGAAAGTGAAGAAAACCTATGTTTTTCACATTTATTTGGCCAATGACAAGTGACCAAATAAATGTGGAAAATATAGAAAGATAACAAAACAAATTTAGAAAAAATAGATCTTTATGTCGAATTCACGTAAGAGTGTTGCGATCATTACAACATATTATTAAAGCTTAGGCCGCAAGAGCTGTGAGCGAGTTCCCTAGTTATAGACGACTAAAACCTTAAACCTAGTTGAGTCACAACTCGATAACAAAAGACAAAAAAGATATGAAAAAAGTTTTAATTGATTTCGGACTAGACCTTATGAAAGGCTGCATACGTACCCCTTTCGAGGATCAAACAAGACGTAGTTCAGTTTATAGAGTTTGAACAAGAGATCAAATTGCCTTTGTAATTTCGTCTAGTATTAGAGTGCATGACATAGTAATCTAAGAATGTCGAGAATTATGCCTAAGGTTTCTAAGTGCAAAAAGTTCTAAGAGTCTGAAATTTTTTCCATGTGCTCCTCGCCATGGCTCTCCTTATATATGCTTCCAAGGTCGGTAGTCTTTCCTTTTCTGCCTACGATTCGAGTTTATCTCTTGCGGAAATCTTTGTTATCCTCTTAATCTTCGTGATTATCAAGGAAACTCGTCATTTATCTTGTTTTTCATTTATCTTCTACGGAAGTCAAGAACGTCATTATAGTTTGGGATCATTCTTGTCTAAAATTTAAGTGGGCTTTTACCGCGTTATAGAATTGTTTGGGTTTGTCTTTAAATTTAACCTTTTTACGATTTCTTTCGTAGAAGTTGCCTTCCATACGATGTTGGTTTATATATTGTTGGTTCGGTGAAATGCTAAAACTGTTCGTATAGTTAAGTTAATAATGGTGTTGAATTATTCGTTACCGTTTTAGGCGATTGATTCAAAGTTTTACGAGAAAACAAGTTCCTTGGTGATGGATTGATAATTGTTTGTCCGTGTGATCCATCCTTGATGTCTCCATGCTGCTCCACCCACACTTATCCGGCCAGCTATCTTCATTAATCCTTATCCAGTCAGCTCGATAAGATTTAACCGAATCCCCTTGTTCCTTAGTCACTCAACCAACCATCCCCACATGACCAAGTAAAAAAAAGAGAGACTAATCAGTCCCATTAGAGCCATCCAGTACCAGTCAGAATGCTATCCAAGCTCAGCGAACCAGAAACAGTCACTGATCATACCATGATCAGCCAGTACAAACTCGGCTCAAAAGCCCTCAAACAGAACATGACTCCACAGAGCCACCAGATCAACTACACTCGGGTAATATGCCTATTATCCTATAAAGAATCCTTTGACCAGCCCAAGACTATGATCCATACTGTACGATAACTCCTCAGCTTATGGTCCGTTTTACACCCGATCAGTCATAGTCCACTACATAACAGATTGTAGACACCTTGTCCTATGTCGATCAACAATGCCCCAGTATGTACCTTCTTCAGTTCCAGATGTTAAGTCTCCATCGATCTATAGCCACAAGTATTCGGGCTCACACAACTCCAGTAGATAACCCAGCAGTTCCTCATCAGAACGTGACACCAATATGCTTAAATCAAGCCATAGACTAAGTATCTCGATCACCCAGTTAACTCTTTCGATACGAACCATTGATCATCCCACTATAGACCAGATATGATCCTATCCTCAGACTTAACCAGTAGGATCGAGAAGCACTAACCTTGTTACACCCGGTTTTCCTCAGACATCTCTCTTATACAGTTCAGTCGCAGCAAGGATCACTTCAGATACTGATCCGGGTCACATTTCATCATTACACGACTCCCCTCTATTCCCACTGTGCCGATGCAGTCTTTCCATGATATGTGATCGATAAATTATCAAAAATAATCGTCCATCATCCCAAAACCCATGCGATCCATCATTATACCACTCGCAGTCAAGCCAGGATGACTTGCAGTCCACCTTCCGAGAGTTGGTTCAGCCATCCAGCCATCTCTCTCCCTATTCCGATCAGATTAACCTCATCCTCTAGGTTTCTCTTGCTGAAACCAGAAACCACAATTGTCTCTCATGCACAGACCATGCCAAGATCAGAACCGGTTCCATGGCTACATATTCCAATCATGCTATACCATCTCTAAGTCTTTACTGCATCCGTTCATCAGTCCCTTTCTCTCGTTAGGTTTCTGTGTTTCCCCTCTCTCTCTCTCTCTCTCTCTCTCTCTCTCTCTCTCTCTCTCTCTCTCTCTCTCTCTCTCTCTCTCTCTCTCTCTCTCTCTCTCTCTCTCTCTCTCTCTCTTCTCTCTCTCTCTCTCTCTCTCTTCTCTCTCTCTCTCTCTCTCTCTCTCTCTCTCTCTCTCTCTCTCTCTCTCTCTCTCTCTCTCTCTCTCTCTCTCTCTCTCTCTCTCTCTCTCTCTCTCTCTCTCTCTCTCTCTAGTTTTCTGTCCAGAATCGGGCAAGGAAATTTCTGTCTTCTTCTGTCCATGAAAAATACTTTAAAAGGAGAGTTTTGCCGGTTTTCTCTCAGAATAAACTGTTGGGGTCAAAATCAGTTACGACGGAATCAACGTCAGAAACCTACTGGGAAAATGCGTTCTTGGAGAAAAAAGAGATAATGACTCAGAAAAAGAGGAACGGAAAAAATCGAGGTCAAATCTCGACTAACCACAAAGGAGCGGTCTGCGCAAATGAGCCATCAGGAAGAGTTTGTCCAAAGACCTCAGGTAAACGTATCCCCGAACGGAAATATGATGAAACGACTAGAAGAATCGGTCATCCAACTACCCGAATGGAGAAGGTGGCCGAGCAAGATGTCCAGCTTGTCGAATGGGCAAATCAAGCCACATGGGTCGACCAACTCGCCATACGGGCGAGTTAGACGAAACAGACCAACAAACTTGCCATACGGGCGAGTTGGATGGCACGACCCGACCAATTCACCCATACGGCGAGTTGGACAAGGCCAACTCGCCATACGGGCAAGTTGGATGGCATGAAAAAACCTACTCGCCGAATTGGCGAGTTGGTAGACACGACACGACCAACTCACCGAACGGAAGAGTTAGATGGCACGAGCAATTCGACCCGCTCGTTCGGCAAGTCAGATGAAATCAATCCAGTTTCACCTCGTCCTTGTTAAACTCTCTCTTTCGATACTTGATCAAACTTATCTTTGTTCCGTCTCGATCGGGATTGACATTGGAACTTTACCGAAAGAACTCATTTTCTCGAGAAAGGATCGGGTCGATCATATGTGATGATAACGGTTAACTAAACACCTAGACTCACATACGAAAGATCCTAACTCTCGTACGAAGTCGTCTTAGCAATGCACTTTCGATAAAATCGTAGAAACGCCTAAGTTAAAAAACGGTCCATTGAGGTCTAATGCTCGGCTAAAGGCCCACTATCGAGCCTAAAATTTGTGACGGTTTATATTTGATATTGAAGGAAGGGATAAATGTTAAGTTCGAAAGATAAATTTCAAGATCGAAGGATAAATTTTTAGTTTCCGAAGATAATCATGAAGATCGAGGAAAAAAGAAATATTTCCGTGAAATGATAAATTTGTCCAAGGGCAGAAGGGGAAAGAGAAAACCGCCTCTAGAGGAGTATATACGGACTTCAAGAGTGATGATGCAGGCGAGACACGAAAATCTCCACTCAGAGCAACCATAGCTTAGCACTTAAAGAATTTAGGAAAATTTCCGTTTTCGTTATTCGAGCTGCGACTGAACTAGTGTTTTGCAGTCTTAGCTTATTAGAACTAGGGATCTCGCCGACAGCTCTCATAGCCTAGGCTCCTATCTTGTTGTAAACACTCATTCCAAAATTCGGAATAAGACATTTATTTGCTCGCTTTTCGATTCTTACTTTATTTTTCATTATTTACTTCGTATTCTGACTGATTGGCGTGTGGTTTAACAGATACCAGGGACCTCTGGGAAACTAGGGTTTACCCTGCGTTTCTAATTCAACGGGAATCGACAGTGCGAATTTTGGTTCCCACAGTTTGGCGCTAGAAGGAGGGGAGGTTACTGAGTTTCCACCCGATGGTTACTTTATGTGTTATGAGGTGTTCCTGACGCAATTCCATTTGTGGTTTCCTATTACTGAGGTCATAGCACGACTTCACGATTGTTCTAAGATATCGATTGGTCAAATAAACCCGTGTGGCTTGCAGCATATTGTCGGGATTCTCGTGCTGAGTTACGAGTTGGGTATAACCCTCGATGCCAAACACCTCGACGCTTTGCTTAAACCAATCGGGAAATCGTTGATAATTCAGTTGAGGCTCCAGTCAGGGATGATGATCATAAGCGAATTCGTGTCGAACTACCATGAATGGCGGAAACACTTCTTTTTCGTCCATGTTAACGATGCGTCCGTAGAGGAAAACGGCCTCTACGTCTTTACGACTAGATGGGTTTTGAAAGGTATCTTTGATCAAGTGTAGCCTCTTTTCTCTTTTCTTTACCCCTATTTTTTGTTTTGGTGGAGTTCGATCTCTGGTACGTTTCGTTTACATTTTATTTTCAGAGACCAATATTTTTCCTCTGAGTCCGGAAGGTCTGGATACCATCCGAGACTTGCTTCGCGGTCGCCCGTGTTTATGGGCAACGTTTAACCCAAAGAGGGTCCGTCTTGCTGTTGCTCTCCACTGTTCGCGGTTCGCGCAAGAGAAAAGAGACCGAAGACTCAGAAGGACAAACACTTCATTGTTGAGGATGAAGCAGCTAACAAGCGGTGCTCCTCCGACAATATATTGAGAGACTACCTAAATAGTCAAGTAGATGGGGACAGTGGAGATCTTGGCGATTCCGACGAGCTGCTTGGTTTTGTCTATCCTCCGGGCGCAGGTGGATCAAGTGAGATTCCGAGTTTACCCAGGCGTCGAGGATGGTCAATGGGGTAAGTTCTTGTCATTTTCTTATGAGGACGTTCCTTTCTGACTTTGTGATACTTGGAAGGGCCTCCTTATGATGAACTGAGCACTTAATGCGAGCTGGAAGGAAGCACGCATGGCTCAGTTAAAGGCTGAGGCAGCCAACAATGAGATTGCTCGTCTGAGAATTGAGTTGGAAAGTTCTCGTCGCCGCGAGAGGGATTTGGTCGCGACTGAGGTTCGTCGCACTTATATGCGAGGGAAGAGGGAAATGGCCGAAGTCATGAGGACTCATCGTGAAAAGTTTTCATATCAGTTCGAGGAACTTACGAAGGGTTATAAGGATTTAGGAGACTATCGCGAATTTCGCGGTGCTATGGGCGGACTATGCCTCACGTAGGCTCCTGGTTATTCGTTCGGTGCCGAATATGCGAGGCAGACCAGACATATGAACGAGAGGGATAAGGAATTTGCGATTCCTCAGACCGAGGAAAGGATTTGGGAACAATGGGACCCGATTCCTGTTTCTCCTGACACAGTTGTGGCCGAGGTGGGGAATGCCGATGAGACAGGAGAGGTAAATCAGCTGACGACTACTCTGGATGTCAACGACTATTCGCTTGGTAGATCGATGACCGAGTGTTTCGTTCTTGATGAGTAATCGCGAGGTTGCGACTGATTCGGGGATACGCTCTTCTATTTTATTGCACGTTTTTGTCTTGTTTGTTTATCGGCCTAATGTGGCCGTATGTAGTGGGACTGGCCGAGTGTGGCCTTGAATCCATGTATTTTGCTAACTATTATTCGAATAGTGCTTGTTTATGATGAATGGGTGTTTTTAGATATTTTGGATTTTCTTAGTGTAGAAAAAAAACTTGAGTTGTCATCTCGACTTCCTCTTTTTTTTTTGCGGATCGCTCTGTTCGTTGTTCGTGCAAGATGTTCGAGGTTTTTCGAAGTTTCCGGAACGTTTAGATACGGACGAAGAGACATGCTTTTAGGATCTCATATGTTTTTGATATCATGTCTTGAGACGTTAGAGACCAGTGTGTGCTGGGTTTAGGGCAAAACCTAGGTTTACTTTCGGTTTAAGGCTTTGTGATGACTAATCGGACTTTGTTTTGCCTGCTTCGGTTTTAACCTGACTCCCTTCCGATTTAAAGTCCGCGATAGTTTCTCGTCTTATACGACTTTTCTGGTCGGAGTGGAGCATCTCTTCAGGGACAATTTTGAAGTCTCGAAAGTGCTGACCAAAATTTTGGATTTCTTTGATAGCGCGCTGTTTATCCTAGTGGGATGTGAGAGGATCTGTCCTTAGGACGGACCTTGGTGCGTTTTTTAAGAAGGCGGGGCCAATTTCCGAGTGTTTTCTAGTTGCGAATGGATTGGGGGTGTATTCTCAAAAATTAAGACGACGTCTCGCGTATTTTTTCGAAAACTCACTTTGCGTAAGTAAATTTTTGAGCGTCTGGAACTAGGATCTTGTGCCCTGATCGGAAATCAATGATTCGACTGATATAGGATGGTGTAGAGTTGATCCATTTTGAGATAAGAACGATTTTTCACGAGTTTCCTTTTCTAGGATGGCGTGATAATCGCTTTGCTCATGTAAGGATGTATGACATAGTGTTTCTTTGGGGGATGATACACAAAAAATTCAAAAATTTTATTTCTAAATGTGGGAATATACGAGTGTTCGTATATGTACCCACTCTCCCCCCTTTTTAGAGAGGGGGATAGCTAAACTCGTCTTTTGACAAGCTGCCTACGTACCTCTTTCGAGGATCAAGCCATCTCATAGTTCTGTTTATTTGGGCGAGTCTTTTTACTCGGCCGTTGTGTTTGTGTCCACTGCGTCAGTTGGCTAGTCGACGTCTTCTGTTGGACTTATCTTCTTTGATAGGATGGGCGTGTCGGGCACTGGAACTGGTTGTTCGCTGACCGTTGCTAGAATCGACGGTTCAGGGTCGTCCTTGTCCAAAGAACTTTCGGCTGATGCCTAGGCTATCCTCGGGTTCTTGGAATTTGTCATTGCGATGTTTGTGATTTTTGTTAGCTTGTGTTCGGCCAGGAAGCAGAGTCTCGATTGCTTCTGGTAGCCCCAAATTACGGCAATACCGTTGGGAGTTGGGAACTTAATACCTAAGTGGTAATTTTATGGGACTGCTTTCATGGAGTTTAGCGACGGCGTGCCCATGATGACGTTGTAGATGGCCGGGTGGTCGACGACCGTGAAATCGACGATCTTGGTGACTTATTTTACTGCCACATGTATTTGATAGATCCGACGGTCATTGATGTTATGCCAGAGAAACCGGTTAGCGGCTTAGGTGATGGTACAACTTTGCCTAACTCGATGTTCATCCGGTTAAGGGTGTCGCGAAAGATGACGTTGACTGTGCTTCCAGTGTCTATGAGAACCCTGACGACCTCGAGATCTCTTATCACGAGATCAATTACGAGTTCGTTGCAGTGTGGCTGATCGATTCCTCCGGCTTCTTCTTCATTGAAAGTGATTCTTCTTTCGAAGTGTCATTGATCGTGGGACAAATTTTGTCGAATTCGCGCTTGTCTCGGCTTTGCGTTGATAAGCCTTGATGGCCGAGACGGTGTCGCTGCAGAATTGTGATCCGCCGATGATAATGTTTACCCTGCGACAGTTGTTGTCGTTGCCCTTATCATCCTGCCTTCTTCCGCGCTTTTCTCCCGATTGGTCCCCTTGGGGATGTTTTTCCTTTTGAGGAGTTCTATTGTTTTTTGGGGGGAGATCTGAGCCGTGGATGATATCCTTCACGCTGGAGGCTCCTGAGAATTCTCTGGAGCGCAGCTTCGCGGCCAATCTTGCGTTGAGAACTTTGCTGTTAATGGTCGAGTGTCCGCGTGTTTGGTGAAAATCACAGAAGGCGTTTTCGTCATACCTCGTATTTAGGATCCACGTATTACCCACCGTCCGTCCTTGCCCCGATCCATAGTTAATATCGTAGCTATGTGCTCCCTTCGTTTCTTCGTCTCCGTGTTGGGCGTTTCTGTCGTTGCAAGGGTTCTTCTTTTTAATTTCTGATCCGACACCGGATTCTTTGACGCATTCTTTGTTGGCTTCAATTTTTGGGACAAGACCCTCGTCTCTTCTTTGATGATAATGTAATCTGTGGCTTTGTGAAGCGCGTCTTGGATCGTGCGCGGCTTTTCCAAAGTTTTCCACTTCCTGAACTTCAACTTGAACCAGAGTGTTTTTCGAAGTGCGTCTATCGCGTCTTTGTCCCTTATCCCGCTGACTCTAGCCATGACGGTTTTGAACCGTTTTATGAACTCGTGGAGAGTTTCGTCCTCTCCCTGGGAAAAGCTCCAAAGGTCCATGTCGGAGGTTTCTCGATCTATGAACATTGAATATTCTTTGAGAAATTCTGAGGCAAGCTGGCGGAAGCTTCCAATGGAGTTTCACCTGAGGTGAGAGAAACATTCTAGCCCTGCTCTGCGGAGGTTGTCTATGAAGAGGCGGCACTCGCCAGCGTCTCTCTCATTTTCTCTGAATCTGACACTACCCATAGCGACCTGAAAAGCCTGTATGTATGCCTTTGGACCAGTAGTTCTGTTGTATGGCATCACTTTGACCTTCCCAGGATCCACAACCCTAGTTTCGGTGATACGAGTGGTAAAGGGTGTTTTACGAGCTTCTTCGACTAGTAGATCGATCTCTGGTGCGGTGCTAGTAGCGTGGTGGATTTGGGACTTCACCGCCCTGACTTCATCGTTTTAATTAGATCATCGCGGAGATAGCGGATTTTGAAACTCTTGCTAGCAGATTTTCAATTTTATCGGCATTTGCTGCGAGTGCTATGAGTTTGCTCCTCGGCCAGATCTTCTTGTTCTTTCCAGAAGATAGCTTCTTCTTCTTCGTTTAAAGGGCTGTTGAACTGGGATTCGACTTGAGCTGCTCGACTTCTTGTGCGGCGCGGATGTATGTCGGCGTCTTCATTCGTAGGTTCCGACTGACTGCTAGATTCCACGTCGACACGTCCGACTTCTCCTCCTTCTTTCTCTTCCTTGATAGGAGGAAGGTCTCCCGGGTTTTTCCGTGTAGGCCTGAGTGTGACTTTGTCAGGGGTTTGTCCAGACGGTTTGCCTTTCGGGTTATCGAACTGGTCCAAAGGTGTTGCGAAGTCTAGTCTTCTTCCGCGGATTCGGGTTGTTCCTCACGGAAATATGGCCATGTTCCTTGCTGTGAGGGTTTCAACCTGTTTAGTGAGAGAATTCATGACCTTATCCTGTTCTGCTGACTTCTTCTCAAAAGTCGCGAACATCTTCTTCACCTCCTCGAACGTTGCGGTTTGCGTCAGCGTTGACTGCAGTGACGTTTGTCGCTGGAGTTTTTTCAACGTTCTCGTCGACGACGTTATCTTCACGAGGCTGCTGGTTATTGAGATCTGACATGTTTCGATTGAGCGTTGATGGCTGAGAGTTAAATTAATCCGTACCCCCCCCCCCCTCCTTCTCGCGCCAAACTGTGGGAACCAAAATTAGCACTGTCGATTTTAGTTGAATTAGGAACGCATGGTAAACCCTAGTTTCCCAGAGGTCCTGGATATCTGCTAAACCACACGCCAATCAATCATAATACGAAGTAGATATGGAAACCAAAGTAAGAATCAAAAAGAGAGCAAATAGATGTCTTATTCCGAACTTGCGTATGAGCGCTTACAACAGGATATGAGCCTAGGCTATGAGAGCTGTCGGCGAGATCCTATTTCTAATAACCTAAGACTGCAAAACCCTAGTTCAGTCGCAGCTCGAAAAACAAAAACGGAAAGTTGCCTAAATGCTCTAAATGATAATATGTGTTTGCTCTGAGTGGAGATTTTTGTGTGTCTTGTGCATCACCCTTGAAGTCCTTATATACTCCTCTAGAGGCGGTTTGCTCATTCCTTATCAGCCCTTGGTCGAATTTATCGCATCGCGGAAATATTTCGTTTTTCCTCGATCTTCATGATTATATTCGGAAATTTAACATTTATCCTTTGATCTTGACATTATCCTTTCAAACTTAACATTTATCCTTTCCTGCAAAATAAATGATAAACCATCACAAAGTTTGGGCTTGATTTTGGATAAAATCGCGAGTTGGACTTTAGCCGAGCTTTAGACCTCGTCAGGCCATTTACTGACATTCTACAATTTTATCGAAATAACATTGTTAAGATGAAGTCGTCCGAGAGTTAGGATATTTCGTATGGGGCGTGGGACACTAGGTGATTAGTTAACCATTATCGTCTCATGCGATCACCTGATCCTTTCTCAAAAAAAATGAGTTCTTTCGGTAAAGTTCCAATGTCAATCCCGATCGAGACGGAACAAAGATAAGTTATTGAAAGAGAGAGTTTAACGAGGACGAGGTGAAACAGGACTGATTTGATCCGACTTGCCGAACGAGCGAGTCGGATTGCTCATGCCATCTAGCTCGCCCGTTTGGCGAGTTGGCATTGTCCAAATTGCCTTACATGCGAGTTGGTTGTGTCGTGCCTACCAACTCGCCCGTACGGTGAGTTGGTCGTGTGATGCCATATAATTCACCCGTATGGCGAGTTGGACAGTCCAACTCGCCGTACAGGCGAGTTAGTTGGTAAGTTTTTTCCAACTCGCCCGCATGGCGAGTTGGCCTTGTCCAACTTGCCATACAGGTTGGTGATCCGTGCTGACCAACTCGCCCTTATGGCGAGTTAGCCTTGTCCAATTCGCGATACGGGCGAGTTGGTCTGTCCATGCTGACCTACTCGCCTGTATGGCGAGTTTGCCTTGTCCAACTCGTCATACGGGCGAGTTGGTTGATTCGTGTTCCTTTCTTTCGATTTTTTGGCCCGGAGACTTTCGTTAAGTCGATTTCGAGACTTTATTCATATAGAAACGCGATTTTGAGAATAACGTTTTTGCCCTCAACAAACGCATTCTCCCGGTAGGTTTCCGACGTGACCGATTTTGACCCCAACAAAGCACAGAAAATCGGGCGCATAACCCCCACTGATGTACTTCTTCTGAACAATTTTCGAAGAAACGAAGTTGATCTCTATTGAATCACTCGAAACCTAAAACAGCTGACGAAACTAAATTAAGCAAAACGAGAGATCATATCCCTCACTGCTAAAACGTTCTCTGAAACCTAAGATTTCGTAAAGAAAGCTTCGATTCTACGCAACATATTCAGTTAATTCTCGATGAATGTCACTTAAACTTACTTCAGAAAAACTACTCGAAATCCCCTCGGATCAATCCTGCGGAAACGAGACAATCTCTGATTAAGTCAACTCCCGATAATTAAGCTCATCACAACCAAATAATCAGAGGCTAAAACGTAAGTTTTCCAGAAAAATGGCTCTCGTACAGCCAAACACGAAAACACACTTACATAATGACTTTCGTAAAATTAAACTCAACAACATTTTACAAAACATCTTTCGTAAAACTCATGACATTTCGCAGAATAACTTTCGTAAAAATAAAGCAAACAACATTTTCCGAAACAACTTTCGTAAAACCAAACTCTACAATGATTTATGGAAATCGTTTGGAAAGTGAAACGAGTTAGCATTTTATGATACAACTTTCGTAGAAGTTTTTTGAAGACGTTTACGTAATGACCTCACCAGCATACCATCCAAACTCGAGTATTCCAACTCGCCGAACGGGCCAGTTGGACAGTACAAGCCGTGCAACTCACCCATTGGACAAGTTTGACCAGTCCAACTTACCCAACATGCGACTTGGACAGTGCAAGACGTGTAACTCTCCCATTGGGCGAGTTAGACAAAACAAGCATTACTTTGTCTCTCCTTTGCATTCTTATTCGAATACCGATCGAAAGGCTTTTTGTTTCGTCTCAATCAGAGTTTCCGTTGACATTTTATGATCATAACAAGTTTGACGCACACTGTCCAACTCGCCCCGATGGCGAGTTTGATTTAATTCCTCCAAATCGCCTCATGTCGAGGTTGGAAGTCCCTTATGAGCTTCATTTTTGTGTTGTCTTTAGAATCTTGATGGAAGCGCTTTTTGTTTCATCTCAATCGGAGTTTCTATAGAGATTTTACGACAAAAACAAGTGAGACTCGCCTAAACTCCTTGGCTTGCTCCTACTCGACCTCTTGGGCGTCCTACTCTCCCCCTTGGGAATCCTCCTCGCCCTATTGGGCATCCTACTCGCCTTTACCTCCATCTTAGACTTCTCCTTTGAACCCCGATCGAAACATCTCCTGTTTCTTCTCGAATGGAGTTACCATGGGAACTTTACGATAAAAACCGCAAGACAGGTTTGAGCCAAAACGCGGCCTGGAAGAACTAATATTGTTACCATTCTTAAGGGGTGTACAGACATGAGAAGAGGAAGGGGAGATGAGCAAGCAAAATGGAAAAGAGGTGAACCCAAACATTCGATAAAACTAAGGTATGGCCGGCTTGGAACTTTTTGAAATCAGACTTCGAATTTTTGTATGAAGGTACTAGGAAATAAAAACACTTCAGAGATCACCATAAAACTTTAGGGAACTTAGGATCTAGGAGAATAGTCTAGCGATCTAAATCTTAGGAATATTCCTGTCTTGATCTATTGTTCTGCGAGTGCTTACACAAATTTTGCAAACCGATCTAAACTCTCAAAAAACCGAGAAACGATCGCCACACACACTTAGCTCGCTTCCTAAGGAAAGAAGGAATTAGAAAAGTGAACGTCGTCTTAAAACCTCTCGTTCCTAGCAATTTTCTTAAAACCGACGTATTTCTAGTCGTCAACCTGAAAGTCCCCAAGTCCCAATCCTAGCGTTGTCTTCAAACCGACCTGGATTTTCAATCATCCCAATCTTCGAAAGAAAAAACGTACACAATCCTTCAAAGTATCGGTTCAGCCGTTTTCTTTCGTAAAAAAAGGGAGGGAGTAGGTACGTATACTCCCATACTTCAAAAAAAAAAATTTGTCTCGGCATCAAGAAAACGCTTTCGACAAAGCAAACTCTCGCAGTAGTAGACAGAAAATCATTTAGGCCATGCGGAGCCTCATAAAACCGATCATCCATTACTTTTGTATAACTATGACATTTTATACGGAAAGAACCTACGAGAAAACAAGATCAGTGTCATGAAAAAATGACTTCGCAATACGGAAAAGAGAATGAGGAAAACACATTCCTCATTCGCAAATATCATGAGTAATCTGCGAGAGACATTCTCAACTTACTTCTATGCCATTCACTTCTCGTAAAACTTACGCGAAGCATCCTTCGTATAGCCACACCAAGTTATGCGAAGAAATTTTTGGAAACGAACGTAGCAAGTTTTATTGAGAAGTGTTTTGGACAATTTGAGTAGAAACACATATTAATAGTATCCCGAGCAATCGACACCATTTGAATGCAGAGGAAATATATTCCTTAATTATTGTATATATATAAGGCCTATCATTCCATCGATGTGAATGATATCTTAAACATCACCTCCATGTTACCCACCATTCAGTCATACGTATAATATATATATATATACATATATTAAACCTGGAAAACCACCAAGGCTAACCGAGCCTAGCAGGAAAAATAAATATAACCATCATCTCAATCAGATATTCGAAGATCGAATATCTAACGCTACATGCAGTTACACCGTCTCCAGGGTGCGACCCCATCATCGTGTCTTCGTGACCTTGTTCCATATCGCAGGACCAATTCACGGTAATGCGGGAACTTTAGGGAGAGTGAGAATACAATAAGACTTCACATGATTCATACTTATATACTTATGTATTAATACTTGAGAACAAGTACTAAAGCTCGGGATAAACGTCAAATAATAATTCGTAATATTTCTTAAGTTTTTATAATAAGTAAACACTTCACAGTTTAATATAGTTCAAGAGACTTACTCATCTATCAACCATAATCATTTATTTTACTCAAGCAACACTAATTCATAACTCATCATTCATCTATCTAGACTCACCTTTGAATCCATGAGATTGGCTAAGGAAAACTGGACTCGAGCTCAAGCTAATCACACTCCACTTCAGAACGTCAATTAGAAAGGATCTGGTTGATCCCACCACTGACCTCGACCATCTGAATTAAAAACAGAATGGTTGGAACAAAGGTTAATAAGTCCAGTTCAAGAAAAAACTCAAGTCAGATCAGATATTTTGATTTAGGAAAACTTAGTTCACACCATGATCTGACCGGTGAAACTTAGGTAAAAATCATATCGGTTCAAGCATAAATCAGTTCAGCTAAGATGATTCAGATTATAACAAGTTCAGCTCAGATCAAGTTCAGGTAACACCGGTTCTAATCAGTTCACAACAGCTCAGCTTGGTTCTGCTAGGCTATATAAGTACTTGACAAATTCAGACCTTAGTAACCCCGGTTCAGATAACATTAGTTCAGGACAAGATTACATCAGTTCGGTTTAATTTAGACAATTCACATAAGTTCAGCTACTGGTTCAATGAGACATTTTCAATCATGAACCAACAAAGACTGAATCATATATGAACTTATTCAACTGACCTGACAGGTTAATCAAAACACAGCACTTGGTTCTCAACAAACAGAACTGAAACAGGGGACTGAAGCTTCACAAAACTGATCTCATCAAACACATAAACTCTTACAGATTCAAATCAACAACCTTCTGAATTTAACTGGTACACCACTTATAGTTGAAGCCACGCCTAATCTGATCAGTACCCTATAAAGCCAAGGTCGGATTCATTCAGAAAAAATCTCAAGTGCAGCCAAACCAACATAACTGCTCACACAAAACTGATCCACACACATCTTACCGATAAATATCAAGGTTGAAGAACATGGTAATTCTCAACTTCAGGATGCCAAAACTCCACCTCTTAAAAACACCAAAACTCACTTTTTAAAGTCAGAAAAGGGTGAGAAATGGAAATACAAGCTCACTTCTCTTCTCTGAATTTTCTCTGATTTTTTTCATGAATTTTTCCTCACAGATTTTTTTCTCTCTTTCTCTCTGAATTTTTCTGTCTTGTTTCTGAGATGAATGAGGTCGACCAGAAAGAGTGCAAGGTAATAAATTACATGGAAAACAGCAGGAGAAGACTCAGCAAGAAAGGACAAAAGTTTCAGTTTAGAATAAGACATGTGGTGAGCTGAATCAAACTTTCCCTCCCATGAAGTAAGGTCATTTCCTTCCCATGAAGAAACTCCAGCAGCTTGTACATCTCACATGACTTATAATATAGTAAGAAGGCAGGAAGGTTCAAGTCACATATCAATTTCAGGAAGGAAGCAAGCAGGCTAGAAGGTGCAAGGCATGTGACAGTTCAAGAATAATTTTATGAGTTTTGTCGATATTTTTCGGACAGTTTTGAATTAAATGTTTCTCATCCTTCGAATCTCGTCCTATTTATTTTTCCGACTATGCTCCTTTAGCTTAATAAAACTCAACTATAATAGTTAACACTCCACCAGAAATCTCAATGGGAGGCCTTTCGACCACACGACAGTTCCGTCAACACATTAATTCACCGGGTCGATTTTAATTTTTAAATCTGATCGTCCAATCTCCAAACTGATCTTACTAAATTTCTCGACCAAAATTATATCTACTCGTGAGGGTTATTACCCCTCAAAGAATTCGTCCCCGAATTCTCAAAACATAGCTGTACACACTTTACTGGACATCGCCTCACAGATTTTCATGGGTATGTTTGAAAGAAGCTCTGGTCAATAGATAACCTTTCCAACTCTGATAAACTCACTAATCGGCATAGATCAATATAACAGATCACAAACGTTCCCTAACTCTTACAAACAATCCTTTTTTTTGGAGCAAACACTTTCAAGGTAACCAATTCTTTACAACACATAACTCTCATATACAGCAGTCTGCATACTTCTTTTTACGGCTCGAGTCTCTGAATACCATCAATCTGAAATCTTCCTATCTGCCTTTCTCTTATATCAACAACATAAAATGTGGAACATTAGGTGATGTGCCTCACTGAAGGTAACATCTCGGGTCTAGTCAATGTCAACTTGATTAACCGTGCAACAATCAAACAAGAACATACACGATCAATAACGCTAACATGATCCAGACCAAGGGTGCTACTCTCCAATAGACACACATACCCATTCCAGGAATGATCTCACATACAATATTCTATACACTTCTGATCTATTTGAGACCCTCTTCATAATCTTTTGAACAACTCAATCTCTCTTCTGTCCCGCAACTGAAGATTAAACAGGTTCATCTATACCAAGCTTGATTCACCCACTGAGTACTCTTGTATGACGACTCCAAACTTTCTGTATTGATACATCCTCTGATATCTTAACAACCTTGGCATTTCCGTTTTCCTTATGATCATACCTTTTCTTTCATTCATCAATCTCCCTCGGGGTTCCCTTAACATCACTTTTCTAATTATCATGCTTAACTTCAGGTAGGACTTGGGTTCGTTCTCCCACGTGTCCTCTTACTGAATTTGTACATGGCACAATTCTCATATTATTCTCTGAAATTCTCTTCATTAAATCCCTTACATATTTTCCTTAAGTTCTCATTCTTCAGTTGAGTTCCTAAGATATAAACAAGTAAGCCATCTTGAGTACTACTTGAAATCTTGAAGACTCTTCTCTTTCTCCTTATAACGGCAGCCAAATTCTTCTTCATGATTCTTGAGCTCTTTCTCAATATCGACCCGAAATTTCCTCTCCTCTACGCATAAACAACTGCATTTGCTTTTCGTAGGCTTCTTTGATCATTGAACACTTTCATCCTTTCTCCATATTGAAATGGTTGCGAAATTTGATATTCACCAAAACTACACCAACTCCAGCTGGTGCATCTGATAATTACCTTATCGTTATTTATCTCTCTTGATGCATAGACGATTACCCTATTGTCTTTCATCAGCATTCACCTAAGCCAACATAAGATACGGCCATGCAATAGTATAAGGCTGGTTAGGCTCATGAAAATCTAAGATATGTGTAGACGTAGAGACTTCCTCTAGCTGATTGCTTAGTTCAACAATCCTTTTACTCCATTCCAAGGTAACACAATTCTCAGTCGATCAGCTCAGCGGTTGATATGTTTTCTAATTCATGAACAACCTTCTGATGGTAACTGGCCAATCCAAAGAACTTTGAATCTCAATAACAGAGATTGGACACGACTATTCTGTAATAGTAGCGCTCTTTTCTAATTCTGGATACTCTTTGTTCTAACACTAACTGTCTTAAGAATTTAACTTCCAATTACCAGCAGCAACAATTACTTAATCTTGAAGCGTCCATCGAACGTCCTTGAAATAAAACTGCACCTTGCGACCAATCTTAACCACTCTTCAATTCTAGAACATGATACTTGACCCTGATGGTCACGTCCTTGAATTAACTGTAGTCAAACATAACCGCAAAGTTTAGTTCTTCTTCTTTACCACTTATATGGGTACACTCCATGGCAAAGAACTAAATCAAACGAAACCTTTCTCCAAACAAATCTTCTATTTGCTACTTTAATCAATTAGAACCACTTGCGCAGATGTCTAGGCTATTGCAAAGAATCTAAGTTCAGGATGAATACTGAATAGGTTACTTCTAAATGTTTACAATCCTTCCAGCGCCTTAAACATATCTTTAAATTCTCTAATTATCGGACTGTCCTCTATACTCTGCTCCTTTTGATCTTCTACTTTCCCAATGATCAGAATAATGGAATACACTACTTCACCTTTTCCCAAAAGGAAGTCAACTCTCTAGACTGATATGAGTGATGCTCCAACACTTAGTAGAATACCAATGTAAGCCAACGGTGATTGGTCTTCTCCCAAAGAATTTGTTCCTCAACAACTTCCTAATTGAGCTCGGTAACTAGATAGCCAATCTCACTCTAGATAGAAATATACCGCTCTAATGGAAGTTCTAAGGAATGGGGATGGCATACGAAGGCATACCATAATTCTAAATGGCAGCCAATACTTCCACGAATAAGAACGTTATACTTGAATTCATTAAAGTGAATCCTCCCTAAACCTATGACACTACTCGTGAACTACAACTATGTGTTGTTCCCAAATGAAACACATATATGGGCAGAAGATTCCGTCCATAGAAAAGGTCTATTAAGATACCTTGATCACACTTCCACTTATTTATTTAATTATTCATATTTTTTTTTAAATTAACATAACATACAATGGGATAAGAAGCAAACCTGTGTTTGGACCTTTCAGGTGTTTTCACGGTCCAGGCAACTAAAAAGTGTAGGCTCTACCCAAATAGCCAAACACTTGGTTAGGGACTAATTGTAAGGAAGAGCGAACAAATTCAACAACTGGTACCCTAGGTATAGGTAATAGGCATCAGGTAACTTCATGGGGAAAGGGTAGAAAAACATCCTCACTCTTCAGAGAAATGACCAAATGGCAAATGACGTAAACGATCTAGGATTTTATCCACTCTTGAACAATCACGATCATACTGTCCTTGCTAGCCACAACCACAACAACTCAGGGTCCTCGGTCTTGATCTGATGGAACGTCCAACCAAAATAATCTCCATCGACTTCCTTGATTCACAACCTGAAACTGACCTTCGATCTGAACCTGATAGCCTTCAGACTGTCCAAATGGCACGAAGAATCTTCCTTGGCAGTAACAACTTTCTTAACATACATGTCATACTATCCTATCTCCTCAAAGCTATTAAGCACTACAATTTAGTTACTTCAATTATTTGGGATAAGTCCCCAAAGAACGTCCTTATGATCTTTGGCTTATCCTCCAAACCAAAATGGGTGAATCAGATTCACTCGACCTCAACCTTCTGGCAGAAACATCTCATTGTGCTCACTCCATAAGTGGAATCTCCAATCGGTCTCATGATTTGGGTAGAAACATTCCGTCTTGAACTCTTAAGAGAAATCTGTCTAACTTGGACTAACATTCCCAAAATAATGCTTGACGCTTAACGACTAACTCACTGCATCCTTCTTGATAATGCATCCATATCCTTTTTGAAATCCTCGAAACAATGGGCTACGTCTGTCGTCTGCCTCCATTGTTGTATTTGAAATCTCCCTCAATCCAAAGTGTACATCGAATGGTTTAATTATTCCTCAATATCTTGTGGTCCCAACTTCTTTATCCTCTTCAGAAACTTCAAGATGTCTTGTTAGAACAGAATGGTGCTGGTGCGTCCATTGTCTTGTACTATACTCAAACTATCTCTTCCACCACACTAAGCTTGAAACAAATGCTGAATCAATTATGCTTGTACGTCTCTGGTTCTGGTACGTCTCAGCATAAGATGGAAAAACTTGAGCAGTCAGAAGAAGAAGTCCATCTTGGTGATCATGAGCAGTCAAATCGCCCTAAACCAGATCATTCCAAACAACGCCGCCTTGACATCGATAGCACATAAATCGGGTGATGCATTCAGTTGGTCTACGCTGTCCAATATATACATCTCTGAAATATATCCACACTAGAACCAAAAAGAACGGTAGGAAAAGCATGACCATACCAAACCCAAGCGTGACTAGTTCAATATCGGAAAACACTATCGAATCCGTTGAGCTTGTCTTGGTGCATCTGATATGAAAGAACACGGTAAGGTAACTACCCATGATTATCTGTCCTAAGATGAAGGAACCAGCCATCATATCCTAGTTTTCCTTGTGACTCATTTTGACTCGAAAAATATTTGAAACAAGTCCCATTAAAGCATCATATAACCATGCTCTGATACCATCTTTGTGGCACCCCCGATCTGGTCTAAGTACAAGTTGACTCGGCTAGCCGTGCAACAATCAAACAAGAACATGCACAGCCAATCACTATAAACTTAAACCAAACCGAGAGGCCACAATGTGTACCTTAACGATTAATCCAAAGTTCCCGGAAAAGATCCAGGTACCTTAGGCCAATCACCTAAGTACACATATCCTATTACATATAACCCGAGGCTCTTCAACCTTACTGAGTAATACCAAATAGTTAGTTCATCCGGAAAAGGACTAATATCATATGGAACTAGTACTTAAGGAAATATTCTTTAATATTCTTTCAAAAGCATCTTACAAAATATTAATGATTAACCTCGAGGTTTTTGGTCAACAAACTTTATACATAGGATATATCAAAACTACTTTGAAAGGATAATAAAACTACCGCTGGCTAATTTTGTTCTTTCCCGTCCTAGAGTAAAGGTCTCCCGCCTACTGGTTACCTGCATCACAAATGAGTCATGAGTAACTAGTTTACTCAGTGAGTCTAATCCCGCACCCCGAACACATATTAATAGTATCCCGAGCAATGGACACCATTTGAATGCAGAGGAAATATATTCTTTAATTATTGTATATATATAAGGCCTATCATTCATCGATGTGAATCATATCTTAAACATCACCTCCATGTTACCCACCATTCAGTCATACGTATAATATATATATATATATATATATATATATATATATATATATATATATATATATATAAACCTGGAAAACCACCAAGGCTAACCGAGCCTAGCAGGAAAAATAAATATAACCAATCATCTCAATCAGATATT
Source organism: Moricandia moricandioides (assembly GCA_905132885.1). NCBI lineage: Eukaryota > Viridiplantae > Streptophyta > Magnoliopsida > Brassicales > Brassicaceae > Moricandia > Moricandia moricandioides. The sequence goes on along the minus strand of CAJHQQ010000212.1, from coordinate 184,807 downwards.
CGAAGATCGAACATCTAACGCTACATGCAGTTACACGGTCTCCAGGGTGCAACCCCATCATCGTGTCTTCGTGACCTTGTTCCATATCGCATGACCAATTCACGGTAATGCGGGAACTTTAGGGAGAGTGAGAATACAATAAGACTTCACATGATTCATACTTATATACTTATGTATTAATACTTGAGAACAAGTACTAAAGCTCGGGATAAACGTCAAATAATAATTCGTAATATTTCTTAAGTTTTTATAATAAGTAAACACTTCACAGTTTAATATAGTTCAAGAGACTTACTCATCTATCAACCATAATCATTTATTTTACTCAAGCAACACTAATTCATAACTCATCATTCATCTATCTAGACTCACCTTTGAATCCATGAGATTGGCTAAGGAAAACTAGACTCGAGCTCAAGCTAATCACACTCCACTTCAGAACGTCAATTAAAAAGGATCTGGTTGATCCCACCACTGACCTCGACCATCTGAATTAAAAACAGAATGGTTGGAACAAAGGTTAATAAGTCCAGTTCAAGAAAAAACTCAAGTCAGATCAGATATTTTGATTTAGGAAAACTTAGTTCACACCATGATCTGACCGGTGAAACTTAGGTAAAAATCATATCGGTTCAAGCATAAATCAGTTCAGCTAAGATGATTCAGATTATAACAAGTTCAGCTCAGATCAAGTTCAGGTAACACCGGTTCTAATCAGTTCACAACAGCTCAGCTTGGTTCTGCTAGGCTATATAAGTACTTGACAATTTCAGACCTTAGTCAGCCTGGTTCAGATAACATTAGTTCAGGACAAGATTACATCAGTTCGGTTTAATTTAGACAATTCACATAAGTTCAGCTACTGGTTCAATGAGACATTTTCAATCATGAACCAACAAAGACTGAATCATATATGAACTTATTCAACTGACCTGACAGGCTAATCAATACACAGCACTTGGTTCTCAACAAACAGAACTGAAACAGGGGACTGAAGCTTAACAAAACTGATCTCATCAAACACATAATCTCTTACAGATTCAAATCAACAACCTTCTGAATTTAACTGGTACACCACTTATGGTTGAAGCCACGTCTAACCTGATCAGTACCCTACAAAACAAAGGCCGGATTCATTCAGAAAAAATCTCAAGTGCAGCCAAACCAACATAACTGCTCACACAAAACTGATCCACACACATCTTACCGATAAAAATCAAGGCTGAAAAACATGGTGATTCTCAACTTCAGGATGCCAAAACTTCACCTATTAAAAACACCAAAACTCACTTTTTAAATTCAGAAAAGGGTGAGAAATGGAAATCCAAGCTCACTTCTCTTCTCTGAATTTTCTCTGATTTTTTTTCATGAATTTTTCCTCACAGATTTTTCTCTCTTGCTTTCTCTCTTTCTCTCTGAATTTTTCTGTCTTGTTTCTGACATGAATGAGCTCGACCAGAAAGAGTGCAAGGTAATAAATTACATGGAAAACAGCAGGAGAAGACTCAGCAAGAAAGGACAAAAGTTTCAGTTTAGAATAAGACATGTGGTGAGATGAATCGCACTTTCCCTCCCATGAAGTAAGGTCATTTCCTTCCCATGAAGAAACTCCAGCATCTTGTGCATCTCACATGACTTATAATATAGCAAGAAGGCAGGAAGGTGAAAGTTACATGTCAAGTTCAGGAAGGAAGCAAGCAGGCTAGAAGGTGCAAGGCATCTGACAGTTCAAGAATAATTTTATGAGTTTTGTCGATATTTTTTGGACAGTTTTGAATTAAATGTTTCTCATCCTTCGAATCTCGTCCTATTTATTTTTCCGACTATGTTCCTCCAGCTTAATAAAACTGAACTATAATAGTTAACACTCCACCAGAAATCTCAATGGGAGGCCTCTCGACCACACGACAGTTCCGTCAAGACATTAATTCACCGAGTCGATTTTAATTTTTAAATCTGATCGTCCAATATCCAAACTGATCTTACTAAATTTCTCGACCAAAAATTATATCTGCTCGTGAGGGTTATTACACCTAGAGTCACACGTCTCATACGAAAGATCCTAACTCTCAGACGAAGTCTTCTTAATAATGTTATCTTGATGAAGTCGTGGAAACGCCTAAGTTAGAAAACGGCCCGATGAGGTCTAAAGCTTGGCTAAAAGCCCACTCGCGATTTTATCCAAAATCAAGCCCAAACTTTGTGACGGTTTATCTTCTATTTTCAGGAAAGTATAAATTTTAAGTTGGAAGGGATAAATGTCAAGATCGAAGGATAAATGTTAAGTTTCCGAAGATAATCATGAAGATCGAGGAGAAAAAAGGAATATTTCCCGCGAAGCGATAAATTCGACCAAGGGAAAAATGGGAAAGAGAAAACCTCCTCTAGTGTAGTATATAAAGACTTCGAGGGTGATGATGCAGAGGACACACAAAAATCTCTATTAGAGCAAACATAGCTTAGCACTTAGAGTATTTAGGCAACTTTCCATTTTTGTTATTCGAGCTACGACTCAATTAGGATTTTGCAGTCTTAGGTTATTAGAACTAGGGATCTCCCCCATAGCTCTCATAGCCGAGGCTCCTATCCTGTTGTAAACGCTCATACGCAAATTAGGAATACGACATCTTCTTGATCTCTTTTCGATTCTCACTTTGTTTTTCAATATTTACTTGGTATTCTGACTGATTGGCGTGTGGTTTAGCAGATATCAGGGACCTCTGGGAAACTAGGGTTTACCCTGCATTCCTAATTCAACGGATATCGACAGTGTGGATTTCGGTTCCCACACCTTCCCGTTTCTTCACTTTTGAATTCAGATCTATTGACCTTCATGAACCTCCAAGTCATTCCATGAATTAGCTAAATTTTTGAATAACTCCTTGGTTAAGCCAACACCTTTTCAAGCAACAACATGATCATTCTCCAAATGGCCTTACTCCAGTTTCCTTTTCAGGAAGACTTATCAATTACAACTCGCCCATGCAAGTGTAACTCCGACTAGATCATTCCTAAGATCAAGTTTGTTGATAAGTTCTCCAATGCTTTTCCCTTAGCATTATTCGTGTCCACTCGGCCTAGACAATATTGATTCTTGTTTAAGTCCTTGTCCTAGCACAATTATCATTCTGATACCACTTGTTAGACCCCAACCCGGATTTCCTTACCGCCGGTACGTCCATGGGTCGTCTTCCTCGACCAAAGGTGGTCATTTACAGATTTTATCCTATACTTAGGAAATTACCCGATTTTTCCTCTATGAGGTTCAGTTCAGTACACTTTGTTCTCTAAGTCTAATCCAGCAACTTAGCAGTTTACTAATTATCACAGCAATAAACATGTACCTTAGTGCCTTGGTGATGGATTGATAATTTATTGTCCGTGTGACCCATCCTTGATGCCTCCATGCTGCTCCACCCACACTTATCCGGCCAGCTATCTTCATTAATCCTTATCCAGTCACCTCAATAAGACTTAACCGAATCCCCTTGTTCCTTAGTCACTTAACCAACCATCCCCACATGACCAAGTAAACAAAGAGAGACGACTCAGTCCCATTTGAGCCATCCAGTACCAGTCAGAACACTATCGAAGTTCAGCGAACCAGAAACAGTCACTGATCATAGCATGATCAGCCAGTACAAACTCGGCTCAAAAGCCCTCAAACAGAACATGACTCCACAAAGCCACCAGATCAACTACACTCGGCTAATATGCCCATTAACCTATCAAGAATCCTTTGACCAGCCCAAGACTATGATCCAGACTGTACGATAACTCCTCAGCTTATGGTCCATTTTACACCCGATCAGTCATTGTCCAGTACGTAACAGATTGTAGACACCTTGTCCCATGTCGATCAACAATGCTCCAGTATGTACCTTCTTCAGTTCCTGATGTTAAGTCTCCATCGATCTATAACCACCAGTATCCCGGCTCACACCATTCCAGTCGATAACCCAGCAGTTCCTCATGAGAACGTGAAACCAGTCCGCTTAAATCAAGCCATAGAATAAGTATCTCGATCACCTAGTTAACACTTTCCAGACGAACCATTCATCATCCCACAATAGACCAGTTATGATCCTATCCTTGGACTTAACCAGTAAGATCGAGAATCACTAACCTTGTTACACCCGGTTTTCCTCAAACACCTCTCTTGTACAGTTCAGTGGCAGCAAGGATCACTTCAGATACTGATCCGAGTAACATTTCATCATTACACGACTCCCTCTATTCAGACTGTGCTGATGCACTCTTCCCATGATCTGTGATCGACCCCTTATCATACATAACCGTCCATCATCCCAAAACCCATGCGATCCATCAGTATACCACTAACAGTCAAGCAAAGATGACTCGCAGTCCAGCTTCTGAGAGTCGGATCGGCCATCCGGCCATCTCTCTCCCTATTCTGATCAGATTAGCCTCATCCTCTCGGTTTCTCTTGCTGCAACCAGAAACCACGATCATCTCTCATGCACAGACCACGCCAAGATCAGAACCAGTTCCATGGCTACAGATTCCAATCATGATCAGCCATCTCTAAGTCTTTACTGGATCCGATCATCAGTCCCATTCTCTCGTTAGTTTTCTGTGTTTTTTCCTCTCTCTCTCTCGAGTTTTCTGTCCAGAATCGGGCAAGGAAAGTTCTGCCTTCTTCTGTCCACGAAAACTACTTTAAAAGGAGAGTTTTGGCGGTTTTCTCTCAGAATAAACTGCCCCCTAGCTGCCACCATGCACCCAACAATAGAAATAACTGCCCACAAAAGTTTCCTTCTCTCGGCCAAACTGCCAAGTGACAGTTTATTAACTGTCCAGAACTGATCCAGAACTTTCCTCCTTTACTGCTCATAACCATCCAGTAGCGGCTACTTTCTAGAAACATATCTTGACAGTTCATATCTATGGTAACTGCTTATGGTCGGGTAGATGATACACTAAAAATGAATCCTTGCTACTGTCAAGTTAACAATTGTAATTATAGTACTTTAGATTCAAATTCCAGATGACCAGTCTATACTTTATATTTATGAGTTTTAAATTCAAGCTAAGAAGAAAATATGGTTTTAAGATTTAGGTGACTTAGATGACAAGTAAATAAGGATGTTTAAATGCGATTTGGTATGAAAGCCGACCTAGGGTTTAATGCGGGTATTGATTTAGCCAAACAATTATTCAAGCAAAGGTTTACACAATCTAGAACATCGGATCTCTCAACTGATCCAACCCACTGTCGTGGTGTGGATCCTTTGCGAGCTGGAAGGATCACCTAAGCTGTCGCTTGGGATCAGAGGTGGCTACAGGCTTTAGAGTTCATGTCCGATCTAGTTCACTTAATGCTCTAATATCTACTATCGCTGATTAAAGACATTAAGCTCATTCAATATAGGTCAAGTTATCTCATGCGTGGTTAGCTAGGCGATGAACAACAGATCTAGCATTAAGTGATCAAGTTAATGCAAGCAATAAGATTAATATGAATGAAGAGTCCAATGAATGATGCTTATCTATGTTTGGCTCGTTTATCAATACCCTAAAACCCTAGGCAAGCCAGATGACTACTCAATCATGATGCAGTGAAACAAAGACATTAAATCTGAAATAAACTGCATAAGATAAGAGTAGAAAAACAAAGGGTTCAGGATGATCTTCTCTAGGAAAGATGGAGCCTTCTCCCTTACAATTGCAAATCGCCAAAACAAGTCTAGGTCTCTTGTCAAAAACTAGCGTAAGAAAAATAGAAAATAATAGAGGAGGTCTTTTTATAGGGAGGCGCCAATAGGTAGAAGAAAATTAGGGCAACAAGGCTTTAATTCCCGAAATAGGAGTTCCCATATTCGTCTGGAACAGTCCCGAGACTGTTCTTCTTGAGTGTTCTGTGCAGGATTACTCCAAAAAGACATCTTCTCTTTATGTGCCCTTTCTTTACTCTTCTATCAACTCCAGCCTTGAAAAAGACCAGAAGGGACTAGACTAACACGGTTTAGAGTCTTGAATCAAATAAAAACATATATACAATGATGTGAAAAACACCATATATCAATTCCCCCAGACTTAGATCCTTGTTTGTCCTCGAACAAGGTAAGTATCAAGAACAGGGAGAAAGGTTTGAAAGTGTGGGAACTCGCTTATTCTCAGTAACCATACTCTTACCACGAATCTCTTAACCATACAAGAAGTTAGCTAAGACCTCATACACTTACTGAAACACCCTGACTGCTATTCGAAAATCGGCTCCATACTCTACACCTCAAACCTGAAAAAGCAACACTATCGAGACAAAACTCCCTACATTCATTAAGTTCAGCGTGCGCTTCTTGTCACAGGCACTACTCAGGGTAGACGGGCTAGGTGTTAAAACAGACTATTTCAGTGTTTGAGTGGTGGAGCTTAGAGTGTTTAGGGGTTACCAATTTTTGAGGTGGATGCAGGATATTGCACAAAACTGCAGGAGAGGACGGATCCATTGATGTCTACAGCTCTTACTCACTTCTGCTCTGATCAAACCGGATGTTCTCCAGTTGGATCACTCAATCTGACTACTCCTCTCATAAACACTCGCTCTCCCTTACTCTATTTATGGTACTGGATCATTACACCTTTCCCAGTGGCATAATCATATATATATTCATCCCCTTTCTCGTCACTCAAAGAATTTTTTTTATTATTATTTTTATTTTTTTATTTTACACAATGATTGAGTAGTGACGAGAGAAGGAGGTAACAATTAGTTCTGGAAGCCACTGGTGGTTTTTATCAACTCTCTGACTTGTTCTTCTTATTAGTGGATCAGGTGCCTGACTGTTCTCCATTCATGGATCAGGCATCTGACTGACCTTCTCTTCATCGTGTTCCTTCCTCCTCTTCTGAATGATTTAGCATCGATGAGTAAGAGGCTGTGTCGATCCTTTCCTCTCCAACCTTTTTGCACATATCTGCATATATAACATAGGGAAAAACAAATGCATGTTGGTGGAATAAAAGTTAAGGTGCAAAGTGGGAACTAGCTAAAGATGAGCTAGCCACTCAGGAATAGCAAGAGGGATGAAAAGGGATAAGAAGTCCTGAGTGTAGGTCTCGTTTCCCTGATCTAAATGCCCATAACAAGAAGAATTAAAAGTCAAAGTTAGGTCCAAGTTAGGTGGAGTTAAGTCTACCGAGTGTAACCTGATTAGTAGAGAACTTCTGGAGAGTCTAATGAGAAATGTCAGGGTGTTCCAGGTCCATGTATGGGTCGTTCGCCACTGCTAAGGTCACTGAATAAGAAAGTTAGAGCACGAGGTGGTTAAAATAACATCACACAATAAGGTCCTTATTCCCACAATAGTTCAGACTGACTCGATCCTAAATCAAGACTCAATAAAACATTAAAATGACACAAGAACAAGGACTGACTCAAAGCACACAAATGCTCCCCCAGACTTAGATCACACCATCCCTGGGTGTGATAGAAATAAGAGGAACAAAAACACACAAATATAAATAAAGCATAAAAATAAATAGTTCAGATGGATAAAACAATGGGATAGAAAGTAGTCTTTATGGACTCATTCAGAGCCGCCGCTCTCGTCACCAGTCGTCCTCCTGTTCCTTGGCAGTCGATAATCTCCTGTTCCAGCTGGTTCCTTGCCTGGTCGCCGACTTCTCTGAGGTGTCTCAGGTTCTGCCTGACCACTCTGTCCTGAGAAACAACCTCCAGTGATCATGTTCAAGATCTTCTTCATGAGGCTGTTGTTCTTGCACTGAGAATCCACCATCCACTTGCGGTAAGCTGTGTCATCTTCCAGGTCTATATATGGGTCCAAATCAAACTCGCCCCCATCTGTTGGAGTCATATCCTCCACATCATCCATATCAGCATCACGGGTTGGGGGCTTTGGATCGGCGCAGAGGAGCTCCGTGGCTGGTAGGAATGTGATGTTCTCCAGGGTGCTGAAATCAGTGAGACCTGGCAATGGGAGTTTGAAGAAGAATGTCTCTCCGCTCCTGTCGCAGAAATGATAGGTGGTCTCATCGCGCAGAACATGATAGGAGATGAGGTAGGCTGTGTCCACGAACTCCCTGTCAGTTACAGCTGTGTAGTTGCGGAGGTTAACGTTGACCTTGGAGAACGGTGGGTTGAGGAGACTGCCGCATCTGTCGGTTTTATCTTAGGTCCTGATCAACTGCACACCACGTTCGCAGAACATGGAGATGAAGAAGTAACCAGGGTTTGTGTTCACCGTTTTTATTGGGGTTGCTCTGTCTCTGCGCAGCTCATCCTCAACTCCAATATACAGCATCTGAAGCTCATCATTCCTGACCTTCGAGGTAGACTCCTTGGCGAACAGGACATTGGACAGAATCTTGGCGAGGATCCTCAAAGTCGGGTTCCTGATGTGGGATTGGTACGCTTTCCGGGAGGTGAACGTACCGTTGGCAACCAAGTTCCAAAAGGCATGCTGTGGAGGGATTTTTTTATCCACCATGACCCCTGGTGGATCATCTGGAATCTCATGGAGGTCATTGAGGTCGTCCAAAGTGACAAAGCATAACTTCCCATCAGCCATGAAGGTGAAAGAGCAGGTCTCATTGAGGGGTTCTCCGGGTTTGTGAACCTGATTTCAGCTATTGCAAGTACTTGGCTCACAAGATCTGGGTAGAGGTCATAGTGGCGGTTGCAAAGAGCGTGGATACCCATGACTTGAAGAGCTTCAAACACGTCCGTATCAAGTCCCAGGGACGCATAAGACTTAGTATCAGCGAATCGTATGGGCAAGATGTTTGCTTCCAAAAGTTTGTTGTATCGGGCTGCCGATTCCCTATCCCAACCCTCACAGTTGTAGTCCAGCAGATTAGGATCCTGGAGGTTGATTGGCTCTCCTTCGGCCTTGGGCCATGGGTATGATGCAGGACGGCTCGAGGTGGGTGGAGTGCATCCTGCTGAGGGTGTGCGCTGGAGGGATCTTTTGGTGCGAGGCGGCATCTACGAGGAGTAAACATTAGTATCAATCCTCTGATTCAATTAGCAAGGAGATATAGAATCAATTAAGTGCAGCTAATCAATAGATCAAGCAATCGAACATCACTTAAACCAATAGCAAACCCGATTCAGTATATAGAACAACTTATCAATCGGTTCAAATCGGAGCAATTCAATCCACAGATTGTTCCCAAAAACTCATAACAGTCAAACCCCAAATCGATAGCAAACTCAGATCAAGCAATATGTTCTCATCTTCAACATCGATTTCAATAAGCAACCATAACATGCAATCGGTTCATCTCTTTTCAAGATTTTGATTTCTATCCTAGTATTGTAGATGACACAGTTTTAGAACCATATATCTAGGATAAAACAAAATCAAAAAGAAGATTAGAGAGATGGGGTCGATTTTCACGATTTGCATGTGAGGTGGAGGGACTTTCAATCTGCGATTTACCATTCCCGTTGCTGAGTTCCTGTGAAAACAAACCACACTTGCCAAGAATTGAGTAGTAAGAACCAAAAATCAAGCAAAGAGATGAAGAATTTATGTGAATTGATTTTAGGGTTCTTGAGGGAAAAGGGAAAGTGGTGCGGCGAGAGGGGGGAGTAGTGGGGAGTTGGTTTGGGTCGGCCTTAAATAGGCAAAACCTTAACCGCTTCCTCTTCCTTTTTTTTTATTTAAATTTTTTTTTGTTCTGATTACTTACCTGGAATAGTTGAGTGGAACAGGCACCTGATTGTTCCGCCGAAGTAACTCAGTTTTTCTTGTTTTTATGACCTGCAAATTAAAATTTAACAAAACAAAAACATAGGAAAAAAAAGAAATTATATACATACCAGTGGGTTGCCTCCCACCAAGGGCTTGGTTAACGTCACTAGCTTGACTTTGATGAGCCGATCAGGCTGGAGAAGGATCGCCTAAGGGTATTTCTACTCCTTCTGCGATTGGTGTGTCAGCAAGATAGGGCTTGAGACGCTGACCATTAACAACAAATTCTCCACCTCTTGTGTCCAGCAACACAATAGCTCCATAAGGACGAACCTCCTTGATAGTGAAAGGTCCAGACCATCTCGATTTAAGCATTCCAGGGAATAGCTTCACTCGAGAGTTAAAGAGCAAGACTTAATCGTTCGGTGCAAAGCTCCTGCTAATGATCCGTTTGTCATGGAATGCCTTAGTCTTCTCTTTGAAGATCTTAGAACTCTCATAGGCCAGATGCCTGATCTCCTCCAACTCGTGAAGTTGCATGGTTCACCTCTCCTTGGCCGGTTTAATGTTGAAGTTTAGTAGTTCAACAGCCCAAGCTGCCTTGTACTCTAGTTCCACAGGTAGATGACACGCCTTGCCATAGACCAGATGATAAGGAGTGGTCCCTAATGGTGTCTTATAGGCGGTTCTGTATGCCCAGAGAGCATCATCTAGCTTGAGAGACCAGTCCTTACGGGTAGTATTAACTGTTTTCTGCAGGATGTTCTTGATTTCTCTGTTGGAGACTTCCACTTGACCACTTGTCTGGGGATGGTAGGCGGTTGCAACCTTGTATTTCACCCCGTTCTTGCTCAGCAGTCCTTGGAACAGTTTGTTGATGAAGTGTGATCCACCATCGCTTATGACCACTCTAGGAACTCCAAATCTTGGAAAAATGATTGAGGTGAACATCTTGGTTACGACCTTTGCATCATTGGTTGGACTAGCAACGGCTTCTACCCATTTGGAGACATAGTATACAGTAACCAAGATGTACTCATTCTTATGAGAAATTGGGAAGGGTCCCATGAAATTGATTCCCCAACAGTCGAACACTTCTACTTCCAAGATGTAGTTTTGAGGCATCTCGTTTCTCTTGCTCACGCTACCCATCCTTTGGCAGGAGTCGCATCGTGATATAAATGCATGAGCATCCCTAAACATAGTAGGCCACCAGAAACCGGCTTGGAGTATCTTGGAGACTGTTTTGAAGGTAGCAAAATGACCAGCATAGGAGGAACCGTGACAGTGGTGAAGTATCCCTGGAATGTCAGCTTCTGGAACACATCTCCTGAAGATCGCATCCTTACCTTGACGATACAAATACGGCTCATCCCAAAAGTAATGCCTTGCTTCCCTCAAAAATTTCCTCTTCTCATTCCCAGTGAATTTCAGAGGTTCCTTTTTAGCACCCTGGAAGTTGTCAATCTCAGCAAACCATGGAAGATTCGGATACTGCTTCTGGATCGCTGTTATAAATTCATCATCTGCGCTGGAACAGTCCTTGCTGACAGGTGATGACTGTTCCGCAGTGCTCAGACCAATCATGTTAACATATTCCATCGGCTGTTCCTCATCAAGAACTGTCTCATCCGACACTTTCATCCTGGAAAGGTGATCTGCTACTCCATTATCAACCCCTTTTTGTCTCTTATCTCTAGGTCAAACTCTTGGAGCAAAAGAATCCACCTCAAGAGCCGTGGTTTAGCATCCTTCTTCGTGAGCAGGTACTTGAGAGCTGCATGGTCAGTGTGCACGATTACCTTTGATCCAACTAGGTAGGATCTGAACTTCTCAAATGCATAAACGATGGCCAGGAGCTCCTTCTTTGTAGTTGCATAGCGACACTGAGCCTCATCCATTGTTATGCTCGCATAATAGATCACGTGCAGCTTCTTGTCTTTTCTCCGTCCTAAGACTGCTCCCACTGCAAAATCACTTGCGTCTGTCATGATCTCAAAAGGAAGATCCCAGTCTGGAGGTTGAACAACCGGTGCACTAACTAGAGCCCCCTTGATCGCATGGAATGCAGCTAGACAGTCGCTATCAAACGAGAACTGGGCTTCTTTGCAGAGCAGCCGAGTGAGTGGTCTAGCAATCTTAGAGAAATCCTGGATGAATCTCCTGTAGAAACCAGCATGTCCCAAGAAGCTTTGAATTCCCTTTACTGTAGTAGGCAGCTGTAGACTCATCATGACCTCAATTTTTGCCTTGTCAACCTCGATGCCTTTCTTTGATATCTTATGTCCTAGAACAATCCCATCTCTGACCATGAAGTGACACTTCTCCCAGTTCCGCACAAGATTCTTTTCCTCGCATCACTTCAGTACCCTGCACAAGTTTGATAAACAGACATGAAACGAGCTTCCATAGACGCTAAAATTGTCCATGAAAACTTCCATTATGTCTTCGATTAGATCCGTAAAAATCGACATCATGCAGCGCTGGAAGGTCGCTGGGGCATTGCACAAACCGAATGGCATCCTTCTGTAGGCGTATGTTCCGTATGGGCATGTGAAGGTGGTCTTCTCCTGATCGTCGGGGTGGATGGGAATCTGAAAGAAACCTGAATAACCATCTAAAAAGCAATAGTAAGGGTGGTTAGCCAATTTTACAAGCATTTGATCAATGAAAGGAGGTGGGAAGTGATCCTTGCGAGTTGCTGCATTAAATTTACGAAAATCAATGCACATGCGATGACCAGTGACTGTTCTAGTAGGGATCAATTCATTCTTTTCATTTGTTATAATAGTGATCCCACCTTTCTTAGGTACTACATGAACATGGCTAACCCACTTACTATCAGAAATCGGATAGATTACACCAGCCTCTAGAAGTTTCATTATCTCTTTCTTTACAACATCTTTTAGATTCGGGTTTAACCTCCTCTGATGTTCCACAGAAGTCATCAATTCATCTTCTAGGTGTATTCTATGCATGCATAAATCAGGTGAGATGCCAGGTATGTCAGCTAGAGAATAACCTATGCTTTACGATATCTTCTCAATTCACATAAAAGCAGAGCAGTCTCAGCATTGTTCAGGTCAGCGTTCGCAATGATAGGATATGTAGAGTTAGGTCCAAGGAACGCATACCTGAGCCCTTTAGGAAGGGGTTTGAGTTCTACCTTTGGAGCTTTCAGCTCGCTCCAGGAATCATCAGTCTGAGATGCTGGAACAGACGGGTTTTGAGTCGAGGTTGTTTCGGCTGGATGGCTGGTCTCGCTGTTCTCCCTCAGACTTAGATTCGCCACTAACCTTTCCATACTCCTAGTTGAATCCAGGAGCTTGGCATAGGCATCAGCTTCGACATTTTCTAAGCTCTGCTCAGCTTCAGCTCTGATTAAGGCGAGCTCAAGAGGATAATCTGTTAGAATCTCCTCAATCATCCCTTCATGTGGTTCCAGAGGATCGCTATCTTCCTGGACAGTGAAGGTCTGTCTGTCCAGCATTGGTTTCTTCAGCATCTGATCCATCTCAAACGTCATCACAATATTCACCCAGATGGAGGTCGATCTTCCCTTGTCGGACATCTATGATGGCTCCAACGGTGCATAGGAACGGTCTGCCCATGATCAGGGGATCCTTCGACTCTTCCTCAAGTTCCAGAACAACGAAATAAGCTGGGACAAGTGTGTTTCCAACCAAGACTTGCAGATCTTCAAGGATTCCAACTGGTGATTTCACTGAGCGGTCGACAAACACTAAAGACATCCTGGTAGGTTTGAAATTTGTGTACCCAAGATGCCTAGCAATAGAATACGGCATCAGGTTTATGCTTGATCCTAAATCAACGAATGAACAGGAGAAGACTGCTCTTCTAATCTGGATTGAGAGGACAAATTTCCCTGGATCACCCTGTTTCTTGATCTTCCGATTCTGGAGCACTGCACTACACTCCTTAGAAACGACCATGAATTCACTATCGTCAGATACCTTTCCCGAGATCAGTCCCTTTACAAAGCTTCGCATGGATGGTATCATCTGGATCGCACTCATCAAAGGGAGTCTGACTGTGAGATCCTCTAACATCTTTCTGCACTTCATCTCCTCTTTATCCTTACGAGTAGCTTTAGCTGGAACAGGGTAGGGTACCTTAGGAACATACTGACGAGCAGGGGAAGGGTTAGCAGTAGGAGGAACAACCTCAGCAGGTCGCTCTTCTTCATTCGGAATAGTCTCAGTAGGCTGTTCTGCCTTTTCTTCATCTGTGGGTACAGCTTCAGGTGGTTGTTCCGACTCCTTCTGTTTCCCTTTCTCAGAGGCTGTATACTTCTTATGTGCTGGGTCAGTAAGCGGCCTTCCACTCCTTAGTGTGACAGCATTACACTCCTTAGGATTTTTATCTGTTCTCGCAGGGAGTGCTCCTTGCTGTCTCTTCACATTCTCGACAGTCTGAGCAATCTGGATGTCCATCTGTCTCATGTGACTGGAAACCTGATCGTACTTAGCACTCAGATCATCAAACATATGGTTCATCCATCCATTGATGTCTGTTGTGACCTGATTCAATGCTTTGCCTTGCATTTGTTGTCCTTGAAGCAGCTGCTGCATCATCATAGCAAAACTCTTCATCTCATCTTTGGGAGCAGCATGTGCGAGTGGAGTAGACTGCTGGTTGGTCGGTTGCTTCTGGGCATGAAACTGGCTGTTCTGCGGCTGGCTGAGAACAAAGGTCCTTCCCTGATAGTTCTGGTTGTTGTTCCTCTGATATCCAGTATTCTGGTTCTGGCTATTCTGAGGGTTATCAGTCGCTCCATCTGCCTTAGGATTATTGAAAAGGTGAGGATTGTTCCTGACATTGTGGTTCGGGTTGTAGTTCTTGAATTGCCATCCTTGCCCGTTCACATAGCTCACTTCATTCATATCCTCAGCAGACTGTTCTGCTTCTTGTTTACCATCTGCTACCAGTTTTTCCGGTGTAGCTTCTTCCATGATGAACACCTGCTTTTGATGGTTCTTAAGCAGCTGATCCATCTTAGCTGTCAACTCATCGATCATGCTGTTGTCAACACTGTTCACCTTCTCAGTCCGATCATTATCCTTGTTGCTATCAGCAGAACTTGAAGCCATATTCTCAAGCAGTTTGAAGGCACTTGGGGTTGATTGAGTCATGAAATCTCCATTACTGGCTGAGTTCCAAGCGTTCTTGGCTTCCCATCCCATTCCATCGTAGAACAGTCCAAGAAGGTAGTCATCCTCAAAACCATGATTAGGGCAGTCTCTACGGTAGAGGTTGAATCTATCCCAGACATCACAGAACGGCTCATTAGCATGCTGTTTGAAGGATGTGATCTTGTGCCTTAGGGATGCGCTCTTGGACTTCGTGTACAAGTGGGGGAGGAAGGCAGATCGGACCTGTTCCCAGGTGGTGAGTGATCCGGTTGGTAGGGAATCGAGCCAGCGAGCAGCTTTCCCATCCAGAGAAAAAGGAAACATAGTACACTTAATGTAATCTGGTGGCACTCCGTTCGCTTTTGTGAACCCGCACATCCTCTCAAAGTTCTCGATATGATCAATAGGGATTTCCGCAGGGAGCCCATTAAAGATCTTTCTCTGCACCAGGCTTATGAGAGCAGGTTTGATCTCAAAGTCTTGACGAGTGCAGGGTGGAGGTGTGATGGCAGAGCGTGTAGCAGGTAAGTTGTGGAGAAGGTTTCTCTGCCCTATTGAAACAGCTTCTTCCCGCTGCTGTTCTTGCTGCGGCTGGTTCTGAGATGCTTGCGCTGCAGCGGCTTGCTGCGTTCGGATGGTTGCTTGCATCTGCGTCATTTGTTATTGCATTAATGCGATTGCAGCTGCAAGTTCATCCTGATTGCCTGGATCGGCCATTGTGGTGGTCGTAGGCCTTTGTTGACGGTTCTGTCTTTCTAATCTCGCTAGTTCCTCGTTACTGAATTGCTGTAATGGTCCTTGTGTATTTCTCCGAGTATGTCTACTGGTCATACACCTGGATCATGAGCTGCAACAAGAAAATAAAAACGAGTTAGATATCTTAGACTAGATATAAAACCGAGAAATAGAGGTAAAAAATCTGGTCCCCGGCAACGGCGCCAAAACTTGATACACTAAAAATGAATCCTTGCTACTGTCAAGTTAACAATTGTAATTATAGTATTTTAGATTCAAATCCAGAGGACCAGTCTACACTTTATTTCTATGAGTTTTTAATTCAAGCTAAGAAGAAAATATGGTTTTAAGATTTAGGTGACTTAGATGACAAGTAAATAAGGATGTTTAAATGCGATTGGGTATGAAAGCCGACCTAGGGTTTAATGCGGGTATTGATTTAGCCAAATAATTATTCAAGCACATGTTTACACAATCTAGAACATCAGATCTCTCAAGTGATCCAACCCACTGTCGTGGTGATGGATCCTTTGCGAGCTGGAAGGATCACCTAAGCTGTCGCTTGGGATCAGAGGCTGCTACAAGCTTTAGAGTTCATGTCCGATCTAGTTCACTTAATGCTCTAATATCTGCTCTCGCTGATTAAAGACATTAAGCTCATTCAATATAGGTCAAGTTATCTCCTGCGTGGTTAGCTAGGCGATGAACAGCAGATCAAGCATTAAGTGATCAAGTTAATGCAAGCAATAAGATAAATATGAATGAAGAGTCCAATGAATGATGCTTATCTATGTTTGGCTCGTTTATCAATACCGTAAAACCCTAGGCAAGCCAGATGACTACTCAATCATGATGCAGTGAAACAAAGACATTAAATATGAAATAAACTGCATAAGATAAGAGTAGAAAAACAAAGGGTTGAGGATGATCTTCTCTAGTAAAGATAGAGCCTTCTCCCTTACAATTGCAAATCGCCAAAACAAGTCTAGGTCTCTTGTCAAAAACTAGCGTAAAAATAGAAAATAATAGAGGAGGTCATTTTATAGGGAGGCGCCAATAGGTAGAAGAAAATTAGGGCAACAGGGCTTTAATTCCCGAAATAGGAGTTCCCATATTCGTCTGGAACAGTCCTGAGACTGTTCTTCTTGAGTGTTCTGCGCAGGATTACTCTAAAAAGACATCTTCTCTTCATGTGCCCTTTCTTTACTCTTCTATCAACTCCAGCCCTGAAAAAGACCACAAGGGACTAGACTAACACGGTTTAGAGTCTTGAATCAAATAAAAACATATATACAATGATGTGAAAAACACCATATATCAGTAGACAGTTTATTAACTGCTCAGTAACTGATCCAGTAACCGTCACAGTCGGTTAAACATTCCAGTAACCACCTGGAACTGACTAATAACCATACCGGAGAACTGTTCCGTAACTGCTCTTGGTCGTTTATTGTTAACTCCCGGAAGTTCTATAACTGCCTTGACAGTTCCAGGACCCAGTAACCGTCCTAGTCAGTTAACAAGTTCAGTAACTACTCTGGAACTGCCCTGGTAACCGCTCTGGTAACCACCTAGTAACCACCAGATAACTGTTCCTAGCTCGTCTGATCAGTCTAGCTAAACCCGTCCTTGGACTGTTTGAGCTCAGACTGCAGAATGCTGGCGTTACAGCGTGCCTCTGGCATTTTTTGCATTTTCGAGCAAAGTTCTCGCAATCTTTGATCATTGTTGGCCAGTAGTGTCCGTGACGTTTGATTTTGACTGTGAGGGACCTTCCAGTAGAGTGGTTTCCGCAAGATCGAAAATGGACCTCTTCCATTATCTTTCGTGCTTTCCTTCTTTCTATGCAGGTCATGAGCGGCCCATAAAATCTCCACTTTTAGAGTTCCCCGTCAACCAAAAAGTATCGTGCGGATTGGGTTTTAACCTTTAGGCTTCCCATTTATCTGTTGGGAGTTTCCCGTCGGTGATGTACGCAAGAATTTTCTCAGTCCAAGGCTTGTCAAATCCGATTTGATCGTGTGATAAATCAGTTAAGTGCTGCGACCCTACCGTTCAATCTCTGCACCTCTCGTTTCATTCTCGGACATGCCATTTCGATCAGGGCGGTGATTTGTTATGGGTTAGCCTCAATCCCGCGGTAGGTAACGAGATATCCCAGGAATTCTTGCGATGCTACTGCAAACCTGCACTTTGCGGCGTTCAGTTTCATATTGTGGAGGTTCAACCTTTCAAAGCATTCTTTGAGGTGGGCAATATGATCTTGCTCTTCGAGAGATTTTACGAGCATATCGTCGATGTATACCTCCATTGTTTTTCCGAGCTGTTCGGAGAACATACGGTTGACTAGTCGTTGATAGGTCGTGCCACTGTTCTTGAGACCGAACGGCATTACACTGTAACAGTAAGTGCCGCAATCAGTTATGAACGTAGTTTTTCAGGGTTCATCCTAATATGATTGTACCCGGAAAAGGCGTCCATAAAGGAGAAGATTTTGTGTGGGAACCGAAATCCGCACTGTCCATTTCCGATGAAATAGGAATTCTAAGTAAACCTAAATTTCCCAGAGGTCTCAGATATCTGCTAAACCACATGCCAAGTAATCAAACAATGAGAACAAACGAAATTATTACGAATCAACAAAGGAAAAGAGAGCAAAGAAGATCTTATTCAAATATTTGATTTGAGCGTTACAACATGTAAATCCTAGGCGGTAAGAGCCGTCGGCGACTTCCTAGTTCTAACCTTTTAAGACTTGATTGACCTAGTTAAGTCGCAACTCCACAACATAAAAACGAAAATATCACTAAATTGCCCTAAGTACTATGTTTGCTCTAAGTAAAAAATTGCGGGTCCCCTTGCACCTTCAACCTTGACATCCTTATATACTCCCCCTAGAGGATGTTTCCCCATTCCCTTTCTACCCTCGGTCGAGTTTATCGCTTTCTGGGAATATTCCATTTTCCTTAGATCTCGTGTTTATCTTCAGAAACTTCACATTTATGTTCCAAACTTGAGATTTATCTTTTCCTGCAAATATAAAAGACAGACCGTCATAGGGATCGGGCTCGATTTCGTATAAACTCGTGAGTGAGCTTTCAGCCGCGTTTTAAACCCTCTCGGGCCGTTTTTCTACTTAAGAGTTTTTACGATTTATCGAAAGAGTGCTCCCAAAACGACGTCAATTTCGAAGAAAGTTCAAATTTCTCGTATAGTGGAGGCAGCTGTAGGTGTTTATTTAACCGTTGCCGTTTTATATGATTAATTCAAATCTCATACGAGAAAACAAGCTCTTACGATTTTGAAATCGTAAAGTTCCAATGGTAACTCCGATCGAGACAAAACCAAAGTAAGTTCCACCCGATCTCGAGGGAGGAATCTACGAGGAAAAAATGAAAATGGATTAGTTGGTCCAACTCGTCGAACGGGCGAGTTGGATTTCTTGTTCGGTCCAACTTGTCGAACAGGTGAGTTGGACTGCTTTCTTGGTCCAACTCGCCGAACGAGATACAATCAAACAAGAACATCCACAGCCAATCACTAGTAACTTAAACCAAACTGAGAGGCCAGAATGTGTACCTCAACGATTATCCCAATGTTTCCAGAACAGATCCAGGTACCTTAGGCCAATCACCTAAGTACACATATCCTATTAGGTACAACCCGAGGCTTTCCAACCCGACTGAGTAATACCCAATATTTAGTTCGTCCGGACAAGAACTAATATCATATGGAACTCATACTTAAAGAAACATTCTTTAATACATTATATAATATTCTTTCAAAAGCGTCTTACAACATGTTATAGATTAACCTCAAGGTTTTGGTCAACAAACTTTATATATAAGATATATCAAAACTACTTTCAAGGATAATAAAACTACTGCTGGCTAATGTTGTTCCTTCCCGTCCTAGAGTAAAGGTATCACGCCTACTGGTTACCTGCATCACAAATGAGTCATGAGTAACTGTTTTACTCAGTGAGTCTAATCCTGCACCCCAAACACATATCAATAGTTTCCCGAGCATTTAATTCCATTTTTATGCGGTGGAAATGTATTCCACAATTATTATAAATATAGATATAAGGCCTATCATTCCATCGATGTGAATCCTATCTTAAACATCACCTCCATGTCACCCGCCCTTCACTCATATATAAATACAATATATATATATACTACACCCGTTAAACCACAAAGGCTAACCGAGCCTAGTGAGTTAGCATGACCATCATCCTCGAATGTCCTTATGAACATTCGAGACTGCATCATCATGCATTACACGACCTGCAGGGTGCTACCCCATCATCGTGTCTTCATGACCTTGTTCCATTCGCATGACCAAGTCATGATAATGCAGTGACTTTAGGGAGAGTGAATATGATTAGAATTCACATGATTCATATTCATATACTTAATAATATATATATATATATATATATTAGAACTTGAGAACAAGTACTAAGGCTCAGGATATACCTCAAAGAATAATTCATAATAATCCTTAAGTGTTTAGACAAGGTAAACACTTAATATTTCATTATAGATTAAAAGAATTTGCTTATCAATCAACAATACTAAGTATGAAATCAAGTAATACTCATTCATAACTCATCAACATCTATCTAGACTCACCTTTGATTCCATGATATTGGCTAAAGAAGACTAAACTCAAGCTCAACTAGTAACACTCAACTTCACTCCGATTTCCTCAAGGCTTAAGATGAACTTGGTTGATATAAACTTCAAGCTTAACACACGTCTAACCGATTCAAATCAACAATCTTCTAAACTTAGAAGGTACACCACTATTGTTTAAGCCACGCCTAACCGATAAAAATCAAAGGCTGGAGAATATGGTGATTATCAACTTCAGGATGCCAACACTTCACCTCTTAAACCCACCAATTCTCACTGGTTAAAGTTAGAAGAGGGTGAGAAAGGGTCGTCCAAGCTCACTTCTCTTTCTGAATTTTTCTCTGATTTTTTTTATGGATTTTTCACAGTTTTTTCTCTCTTCTCTCTGAATTTTTCTGTTTTGTTTCTGAGATGAATGAGCTCGACCAGGAAGAGTAAAAGTTAATAAATGACATGGGAAACAGCAGGATAAGACTCAGAAATAAAGGACAAAAGTTTCAGTTCAGAATGAGACATGTGGTGAGCTGAATCACACTTTCCTTCCCATGAAGTAATGTCATTTCCTTTCCATGAAGAAACTTCAAGCAAGTGTGCAACTCACATGACTTTTAATGTAGTAAGCAAGCAGTAAGGTGCAAGTCACATGTCCAGGTCAGGAAGGAAGCAAGCAGCCAGGCAGCACTTGACATGCACATAACTTTCAAGCAGCTGAAAGTATTCCAGACCAGTTTTCGATCAAATGTTTTCCGTCCATTGGTTCTCGTCCTTCTTTTGGATAAACTCATCCAGGCTATATATAAATTGACCATAATAATTAACACTTGATCAAAACTATCGAGGGAAGGTCTTTCAGCCTCGTGACAGTCCCGTTGAGACATTAATTCACCGGGTCAGTTTTATTTTAATTCTGGTCGGACCAACTCCACACTGGTCGAGCGAGATTTTTCTCGACCAAATCCCAATCCGGTCTTGAGGGTTATTACATTCTTCCCCCTCAAAATAATTTGTCCCCGGATTCTCAAAACATAGATACACACTTTGCTGATCACTGGAGTCTTTGCGAAGATTTCATAATAATCAGCTCTAAACGTATCCTCATATTCTCATGTCAAAACAACTGATGGTTGGTTCCCTCAACTACTTGTACTTGCAAAAATTTTCTGATTCTCGAATCTTCTAATGTGACGTTCACTTATCCACAAAAGACCTTAAGGATAGGCAGACTGGATTGCAAGTTCTCTAGTTTCATCGCTCTATCATACTTGAGTCTTATATTTTCTTACACAACATCAACACTTAACATAATAGATGCATAAGCATATCTGCAAGAAGCTCTGGTTTATAAACAACCTTTCCAACTCTGAAAAACTCATTACTCGGTACAGATCAATATATCAGATTGCCGATTTCCCCAACTATTACAAACAATCCTTTCTTTTTTCAGCAAACACCTTAAAGAAGAAATAACTGCGTTACTGCAACACAACTCTCTTCACTGCGGTTTACATACTTCTTTTGACAGCCTTGAGTCTCTTAATACCATCAATCTATAATCTTCCTATCTGCCTTTCTCTTATATCAACAACATAAAATGTGGAACATTAGGTGATGTGCCATACGTGAAGGTAACATCTCGGGTCTAGTTGATTTCAACTTGATTAACCGTGCAACAATCAAACAAGAACATGCACGATCAATCACGCTAACATGATTCAGACCAAGGGGGCTACTCTCAAATACAGACACTCACCCATTCCAAGAATTATCTTCCTTACAATCTTCAGTAAATTTATGATCTATCTGAGGCCCTCTTCATAAACTGCTGAACAAATCCAATCTTTCTAATGTTCCCCATAACCAAGTATGGTCCTATTTCTTTCTGATTTCCTCCCTATACCCAACAACTTAGGATCCAGAAGGTTTTTCCATACCACGCTTGATTCACCAATTGATTACTCTTGTACGAAGACTCCAGACTTTCTGTATTGATACATCCTTTGATATCTTAACAACCTTGGCATTTCCATTTGCCTTATGGTCTTACCTTTTCTTTCATTCATCGATCTCCCTCGGGGTTCACTTAACATATCTTTTCTAATCAACATGCTTAACTACAGGTAGGACTTGGGTTCCTTCTCCACATCTCCTCTTACTGAATTAGTACATGGAACAGTTCTCAAAATATTCTCTGAAATTCTCTTCAATAAATTCTTTCCATGTTTTCCTTATGTTCCCATCCTTCAGCTAAGTTCCTCAGATATAAACGAGTAAGCCATCTTGAGTACTACTTGCCATCTTGAGTACTATAAGGGCAGCAAAAAATTTCTTCATGATTCTTGAGATCTTTCTCAATATCGACACATAATTTCCTCTCTTCTAAGCATAAACAACTATATTTTCTTTTCATAGGCTTCTTTTATCATTGAACACTTGCATCATTTCTCCATTCTGAAATGGCTGCAAAATTTGATCTGGAACAAAACTGCAGCCAACTCCACCTCGTGCATCCGATAATTTACCTTATCCTTGTTTAGCTCTCTTGATGCATAGAAGATTACCCTATCTTCTTGCATCAGCATTCACTTAAGACAACACACGATACGTCCATGTAATAGTATATGGCTGGTTAGGCTCATGAAAATCTAAGATATGTGTAGACGTATAGACTTCCTCTAGCTTATTGCTTACTTCATCAATCATTTTACTCCATTCCAAGGTAACACCATTCTCAGTCGATCAGCTCAGCGGTTGATATGGTTTCTAACTCTTGAACAACCTTCTGATTGTAACTGCCCAATCCAAAGAACTCTGAATCTCAAAAACAGAGATTGGACATGACCATTCTGTAATAGTAGAGCTCTTTTCTAAATCTGCATAAACTTTTTGTTCTAACACTCAATGTCTTAAGAATCTAACTTCCAATTACCAGCAGAAAAAGTTACTAAATCTTGAAGCGTCCATCGAACGTCTTTGAAATAAAACTGCATCTTGCGACCGATCTTAAACACTCTTCAATTCTACAACTTGATATTTACCCTGATGGTCACGTCCTTGAATTATTTATAGTCAAACATAACCGCAAACTCTGGTTCTTCTTCTTTACCAATTACATGGGTACACTCCATGGCAAAGAACTAAATTGAACGAAACCTTTCTCCAAAAAAAATTTTATATCTGCTACATTGCTCGATTAGAACCACTTGTGCAGATGTTTAGGCTAGTGCAGAGAATCCAAGTTCCGGATGACTACTGAATAGGTTACTTCTAGATGTTGACAATACTTCCAGCGCCTTAAACAGATCTTTGAATTCTCTAATTATCGGACTGTTCTCTATACTCTTTTCCATTTGATCTTCTACTTTCCCAATGATCAGAATAATGGAATACACTACTTCACCTTTTCCCAAAAGGAAGTCAGCTCTCCAGACTGATACGAGTGATGCTCCAACACTTAGTAGAATACCACTGTAAGCCAACGGTGACTGGTCTTCTCCCAAAGACTTCTTTCCTCAACAACTTCCTAATTGATCTCGATAACTAGATAGTCAATTTCACTCTAGATAGAAACAAACCGCTCTAATGGACGTACTAAGGAATGGGGATGGCATACGAAGGCATAACATAATTCTAAATGGCAGCCAGTACTTCAACGAATAAGAACGGTATACTTGAATTCACCAAAGTGAATCCTCCCTAAAACAATGACACTACCCGGGAACTACATCTATCTGTTGTTCCCGAATTAAACACAATATGGGTGGAAAATTCCGACCATAGAAAAGGTCTCTTACGACACCTTGATCACGCTTCCACTTATTTATTTAATCATTCATAATTTTTTAAAAAACTTAACACAACATACAATGGGATAAGAAGCAAACCTATGATTGGACCTTTCAGGTGTTTTCACGGTCCAGGCAACTAAAAAATGTAGGCTCTACCAAAATATCCAAACACTTGGTTAGGGAATAATTGTAAGGAAGAGCGAACAAGTCCAACAACTGGTACCCTAGGTATATAGGTAAAAGGAATCGGGTAACTTCATGGACAAGGGTAGAATTAAATCCTTACTTTTCAGAGGACGACCAAAGTGTGAATGACGTAAACTATCCATGATTTATCCACTTGAACAATCATGACCATCCTGTCCTCGCTAGCCATAAACATAACAACTCAAGGTCCTCGGTCTTGATCTAATGAAACGCCCAACCAAAATAATCTCCATCGACTTCTTCATTCCTTACCTGAAACTCAACTTCGATCTAAAACTGATCGACTTTAGACGGTCTAAATGGCAAGAATAATCTTCCTTGGCAGTAATAGCTTTTTTAACTTACACGTCATACTATAATGCCTCCTCAAACCTCTGAAGCACTACAATCTTTAGTTACTCCAATTGTTTGGGATAAATCCCCAAAGAACGTCCTTATGATCTTTGTCTCATCCTCCAAACCAAAATGGGTGAATCAGATTCACTCGACCTCAACCTTCTGGTGGAAACATCTCACTGTGCTAACTCCATAAGTGGAATCTCCAGTCGGTCTCATGCTTTGGGTAGAAAAACTCCATCTTGAACTCTTATGAGAAATCTGTCTAACTTGGACTAACATACCCAAAATAATGCTTGACGCTGAACGACTAACTCACAGTATCCTTCTTGATATTGTATATTTCCATATCCTTCTTGCAATCCTCGAAACAATGGGCCATGTCAGTCGTCTGTTCCGAGTGTTGTTCCTCAATCCATAGTCTCCATCGAATGGTTTATTCCTTCCTCAGTATATTGTGGTCCCAACTTCTTTATCCTCTTCACAAACTTGTAGATTTCTTGTTGCAGTTGATTGGTGCTGGTGCGTCGATCGTCTTGTACTATACTCAAACTATCTCCTCCCCCACGCCAAGCTTAAAACAAATTCTGAATCAATCATGCTTGTACGGATCTGGCTCTGTAGGTCTCAGCATAATATGGAAAAATTTGAGCAGCCGGAAGAATAAGTCCATCTTGATGATCATGAGCAGTCAAATCGCCCAAAACCAGATCATTCCAAACAACGCCACCTTGACATCGATAACACATGAATCTGGTGATTCATTCAATGGGTCTACGCTGTCCAATATATAGCTCTCTGAAATATATCCATACTAGAACCAAAAGAATGGCAGGAAAAGCATGAAAATAACAAACCCAAGCGTGACTAGTTCAATATCGGAAAATACTATCGACTCCGTTGAGCTTGTCTTGGTGCATCTGCTTTGAAAGAACACAGTAAGGTAAGTACCCATGACTATGTATCCTACGATGAAGGAACCAGCCAGTATATTCTACTTATCCTTGCGACTCATTTTGACTAAAAAAAAGTTTGAAACAAGTCCCATTAAAGCATCGTATAACCATGCTCTGATACCACCTTTCTGACACCCCCGATCTGGTCTAAGTACAAGTTGACTCGACCAGCCGTGCATCAATGAAACAAGAATATGCACAGCCAATCACAAGTAACGTAAACCAAACCAAGAGGCCACATTGTGTACCTCACTGATTAACACGAACTTTCCGGAACAGATCCAGGTACCTTAGGCCAATCACCTAAGTACACATATCCTATTAGGTACAACCCGAGGCTTTCCAACCCGACTGAGTAATACCCAATAGTTAGTTCGTCCAAAGAAGGACTAATATCATATGGAACTCGTACTGAAAGAAACATTCTTTAATACATTATATAATATTCTTGCAAAAGCATCTTACAAAATGTTATAGATTAACTTTGAGGTTTTTGGTCAATAAAATTTATACATTAGATATATCAAAACTACTTTCAAGGATAATAAATATACCGCTGGCTAATGTTGTTCCTTCCCGTCCTAGAGTAAATGTATCCCGCCTACTGGTTACCTGCATCACAAATGACTCATGAGTAACTGGTTTACTCAATGAGTCTAATCCCGCACCCCCAACACATGTCAATAGTTTCTCGAGCAGTTAATTCCATTTGTATGCAGTGGAAATGTATTCCACAATTATTATAAATATAAATCTAAGGCCTTCGGCCGTTGCTTGAGTTGACGACTCTTGATTGTCTTCTTCTGAAGATTTTTCGGTCGGTAACTGAGTTAGCCTCGCTCATTTGGGCTTCACCATTGAAATGGTCGTGATTTGCCTCAGCTTTTGTTCGGTCAGGAAGAAACGTCTCGACAGTTTCTGGCATGCCGAGATCGCGAGTATTTCGTTGTGAGTCGGGAGTTTGATGCCCAAATGATAAGTAGACATGACTGCCTTCATGGCCGTTAGACAAGGCGTGCCCATAATGTCATTGTAGATGGCCGGGTGGTCGACGACCGTGAAGTCAACGATCTTGATGACTTCTCTCGCCGCGACAGGTAGTTTGATAGATCTGAGGGTCATTGTCGTCGTGCCTGAGAAATCCGTCAACGGTTTGGGCGATGGTATAACTTCTCCTAGCTTGATGTTCATCCTTCTGAGAGTATCGCAAAAGATGACATTGAACGTTCTGCATGTATGGATGAGAACTCTGGCGACCTCGAGATCTCTTATCACGAGATCGATGACGAATGGGTCGTAGTGGGGCTGATCGGTTCCGCCGGCTTCTTCTTCTTCAAAAGTGATCGCTCCTTTTGGGATGTCCCAGGTTGCAGACCAGTTGGACGAATTTTTGCTCGTCTCAACCTTACGCTGATAAGCCTCAATGGCTGTGACGGTGTCGCCGCAGTATTGCGATCCCGCGATGGTCATGTTAACTCTGCGATGGTTATTGTTGTACCCTTCTCGTCATGCTTCTTCCGCGCTGTTCTCTTGATTGGTTTACCCGAGAAGGGTTCTTCATTTGAGGAGCCTTATCGTTTTTCGAAGGGCGGTCTGAATCGCGGAAAAGGTCTTTCACACTGGAAACATTGGAAAGTTCTCCCGCGATCAGTTTCGTGGCCAATCTTGCCCAAAGAACTTTGCAGTTGATGGTTGAGTAGCCGTGACCTTTATGGAAGTTGCAGAAGAAATTCTCGTCTTAGTTTGGATTATGGGTCCATGTGTTTCTCGTCGTCCGGCCTTGATGTGATCCAGAGTTGATGGCATAGTTTTTTGCTCCATGTTCTTTTTCTTCCTCGTGATTGTTGTTCTTGTCGTTGCGAGGGTTTTTCTTTTTTGACTTCATACCCGACCCTGGATCCTTTGAAGACGTCTTGGTCATTTTATGCTTTCGCGATAAGAACTTCGTCTCCTCTTCAATGATTATGTAGTCTGTGGCCTTGTGGAGCGCGTCCTAGATTGTACCCGGCTTCTCCAGAGTTTTCCACTTCCTGAATTTCAACTTGTACCAGAGCATCTTTCGGAGCGCATATATGGCCACTTTGTCGCCAATTCCGCTGACTTTTGCCATAATGCTCTTGAACCATTTTATGAAGTCGCGGGGAGATTCTTTTTCTCCCTGGGATAGACTCCAAGGTCAACATCGGAGGTTTCATCGATCTATGAACATAGAGTACTTCTTTAGAAACTCCGAAGCGAGTTGGCAGAAGCTTCCGATTGAATTTCACCTTAGGTGAGAGAACCATTCTAGTGCTGGCCCTTGGAGATTTTGGACGAAGAGGCGGCATTCACCAGCGTCTCTTTTGCGTTCTCTGAACTTGGCTCTTCCCATCGTGATCTGGAAAGCCTGCAAGTGTGCCTTGGGGTCGGTTTTACCGTCGTAAGGCGTCACCTTGATCTTTCTGATGCGCCCCTAGGATGCTCTTTGGTTGATGGGATGATGGATAGATCCTTGCAAGAACGAATCAGAGACTCAAGTCCTTCAAGGCGTGTGGATTGAATGGTGACACAAGAGGGATGGATGATCTCTTGATACTCCGAGATGAATAACTTGGATATGACACACCAAACTAAACACCTTTAGGTCTCTGGATACTACACACCAGAACTCGACACCTTCTAGAGAGAGAGAGCCGTCAAGAATGAAGGATACTTGTTATTAAAAAGTTCGATGATTACAAGAGGGTGTAGAGAACCCTTTAAATAAGAAACCAGAGACAAATCCTCTAGGGTTTCGACATTAAGCAAGAAAAGGAAAGAAAGGAAACTATAGTCTAAATTCAACTTAAGCTTAAAATGAAATAAAAATGTAACTTCTTTGAGTCTTGGACCGAGATAGGACTTAGGTGATGTGTAGACAAGTTGTGGCCTCGTTAAAAACCTTCCTCCTGGAAAACCTCGTGGGACAAAACCAAAAGCAAGGAAAAGAGCACGCACCCCATGTCTTGCCTAGACACTAACTCAGTTTGATGTAGAGATGGCTTGAATGGTGATCAAGACATCTCGGATCAGACCTTGTCCAAGACCTTCTTGTTGTGGATGTGAAGTGAGTAATCCAACAACATTCTCCTTAAGCTTCTTGACTTTGGAACGAGTCATGGGACCTTCAGGAATGGCTAGAGCATCATCACCAAGTTGTTGGTGCAATGTGGCTTCATGTGGCTCATCTAGACTCTCCTTGTTCTCCTTAGTGATCCGGTCCATGATCACATCATCCCCTCCCTCTTGAAAAGGATTTGTCCTCAAATCAGGTTCATCTACAGCAAAAGGAGCCAAGTCAGTGACATTGAAGCTATTTGATACATCATACTTACCTTGGAGATCAAGCTTGTAGGCATTGTCATTGATCTTGTGGATAATCTCAAAGGGTCCATCAACCCTTGGCATCAGCTTGGACTTCCTCTCGTTGGGGAACCTATCCTTCCTTAGGTGCAACCAAACTTGGTCACCAACTTCAAAGGTCCTCACACGTCTCCCCTTGTTAGCTTGCTTCTCATAAAGCTTGGTCTTCTGCTCAATGTTCTGTCTAGCCTTCTCATGAATCTGTTGGACCATCTCTGCTTTCTTCTTGCCATCTAGACTTGTCCTTTCACACTCAGGTAAAGGCATTAGATCCAAAGGAGAGGTGGGATTGAACCCATAAACAATTTCAAAAGGTGAATACTTAGAAGCAGAATGCATAGCATGATTGTATGCAAATTCACAATGTGGTAAGTATTCTTCCCATGTCCTTAAGTTATTTCTAATGAATGCACGCAGGAGTGTTCCTAAAGTCCTATTAACTACCTCAGTTTGCCCATCAGTTTGTGGATGACATGTAGTAGAAAACAATAGCTTAGTGCCTAGCTTAGACCAAAGTGTCTTCCAGAAGTAACTAAGAAACTTAGTGTCCCTATCAGAAACTATAGTTCTAGGCATGCCATGCAAACGTACAACCTCCTTAAAGAACAAGTTAGCTACATGTAATGCATCATCAGTCTTGTGACAAGCTATGAAATGTGCCATCTTAGAGAACCTATCAACAACAACAAAGATAGAATTCTTTCCAGTTCTAGTTCTAGGCAAACCAACAATAAAGTCCATAGAGATGTCATTCCAGGGGTGGTGTGGAATGGGTAAAGGAGTGTACAAACCCTGGTTTTGAACTTGGGACTTGGCATGCTTGCAAGTAGCACACCTCCCACAGATTCTTTCCACATCTCTCTTCATGGGCGGCCAATAGAAGTGATCCTATAAAACTTTTAAGGTCTTGGCAATCCCAAAGTGTCCCATTAGACTGCCCCCATGGGATTCCCTGACAAAAAGATCTCTCAAAGAGCAATTAGGCACACACAATCTATTGTCATAAAACAAGTAGCCTTCATTTCTAAAGTAATGCCCTGCAGCAAACTTAGCACATGAAGCATAGGCTTCCTTGAAATCATGGTCAGTATCATACATATCCTTTATCTGCTTGCGGTCTCTCCTCTCTCCTAGTCTCTTGGTTTGGCAAGTGACTAGTAGCTCTCCTGATGTCTTCTCTAAGCTCTCTCCTGATGTCATTGAGGTTGGTCCTCATCATCTCGGTCATGGTTGCCACCATACTCTGGTTGAGTTGATTGGTCATTGCTTCCATGAGGAGTTTGTTTCTCCGAACGAGTTCAGCCTCTTCCTCAGACTCGGACACCATGTTTCCTGCTCAAAAGTAAACAAGACAGCCAGTAAAAGGTTTCTAGGGAAGAAGACAAGCAAAAAGGAAAAAGAAAACAAGCAAAAAGGAAAAGAAACAAGCTTGTAATGCAAGACAAAAGTAAAAAGGACAATCGACTAGAAAAAGGAAAAAGATTCAAGCAAAAAGGAAAAGCTTCTAAACCTTTTCCTAAACTCTTCTAAGGTTTCCTAGCAACCTAACAAGCTTATTCTACTCGTGTTCAAGGTGAGAAACAAACTAGACTAATGCACAAAGTAATCGACACAAGGAATGCATGCGGCTAGGGTTTTTATCTCTCTAGGGTTTCCGAAAAATCCAAATAAGGAAAGTCTCAAAGTTCTTGTCTAAACTCTTATGCAGTCACGAGCAGCCCTAAACAAAAGGGTTCTAATGCTTATTCAAGATGATATAGATTGAACACGGATGAAACAACAAAAGAAAACAAGAGAACAAAAGAGGATAGCGAGTACTTCCCAACCAAAGTTGCTCTGATACCACTTGATGCGCCCCTAGGATGCTCTTTGGTTGATGGGATGATGGATAGATCCTTGCAAGAACGAATCAGAGACTCAAGACCTTCAAGGCGTGTGGATTGAATGGTGACACAAGAGGGATGGATGATCTCTTGATACTCCGAGATGAATAACTTGGATATGACACACCAAACTAAACACCTTTAGGTCTCTGGATACTACACACCAGAACTCGACACCTTCTAGAGAGAGAGAGAGCCGTCAAGAATGAATGATACTTGTTATTAAAAAGTTCGATGATTACAAGAGGGTGTAGAGAACCCTTTAAATAAGAAACCAGAGACAAAAATCCTCTAGGGTTTCGACATTAAGCAAGAAAAGGAAAGAAAGGAAACTATAGTCTAAATTTAACGTAAGCTTAAAATGAAATAAAAATGTAACTTCTTTGAGTCTTGGACCGAGATAGAACTTAGGTGATGTGTAGACAAGTTGTGGCCTCGTTAAAAACCTTCCTCCTGGAAAACCTCGTGGGACAAAACCAAAAGCAAGGAAAAGAGCACGCACCCCATGTCTTGCCTAGACACTAACTCAGTTTGATGTAGAGATGGCTTGAATGGTGATCAAGACATCTCGGATCAGACCTTGTCCAAGACCTTCTTGTTGTGGATGTGAAGTGAGTAATCCAACAACATTCTCCTTAAGCTTCTTGACTCTGGAACGAGTCATGGGACCTTCAGGAATGGCTAGAGCATCATCACCAAGTTGTTGGTGCAATGTGGCTTCATGTGGCTCATCTAGACTCTCCTTGTTCTCCTTAGTGATCCGGTCCATGATCACATCACTTTCCGGGATCGAAAACTCGACTTTCGGTGATGCGAGTTGTAAAGGGCGTTTTCCGAGCCTCTACAATTAGTTGATCGATCTCTGGTGCGGCGCTAGTAGCCTGATGGATTTAAGAGTTTACCGCTCTAATCTCTGCTACTGTTTTCATGAGATAATTGTGGAGATCGCGTATCACACAATCTTTGCTGGCGGATTTTCGAGCTTGTCGGCGTCCGCCGCGAGTGTCCCAAGTTTTCTTCTAGGACAGTTCTTCTTATTTGTCCCAGGAGATGACTTCTTCTTCTTCGGTCATGGGATTTTTGAACCGGGATTATTGAGGAGCCGTGCGGCTCCTCGTACGACGTGAATGCACGTCCACGTCCACGTGAATCCACCTCAACACGCTCTATTTCACCTTCTTCTTTTTCTTCTTCAATAGGGGAAGATC
The DNA here is from genome assembly GCA_905132885.1 of Moricandia moricandioides. Taxonomy (NCBI): domain Eukaryota; kingdom Viridiplantae; phylum Streptophyta; class Magnoliopsida; order Brassicales; family Brassicaceae; genus Moricandia; species Moricandia moricandioides. Next base: position 152,843 of record CAJHQQ010000212.1, on the reverse strand, counting down.
CACTGGATTATTCCGTGCTGGGGCAGGATTTTTCGGGTCCACGTGGTTTCCCTGTGCGTTCCCGGATCGGTCGAAGGGTGTTGCGAAATCGAGTCTTCTTCCGCGGATTCTGGTTGCTCCACGCGGAAGAATGGCCCTGGTTCTTGCTGTTAGGTTTTCAACCTTCTTAGCGAGAGAAATCGTGACCTTGTCTTGTTCTGAAGACTTCTTTTCAAAAGTCAAGAACATCTTCTTAACCTCCTCAAACCCTGCGGTGTTTGCGTCGGTGTTAACCGCGGTGACGTTTTGTTGCTAGAGTGTTTTCAACGTTGTCGTCGGGAGTTTGTTGGTTATTGAGATTGTGAGCTGACATGTTTGATTGATCGATGGTGGCTGAGAGTTAGATTGATCTGTACCCCCTACTTCTAGAGCCAAACTGTGGGAACTAAAATTCACACTGTCGATTTCCGATGAAAATAGGAAAGCTAAGTAAACCTAACTTTCCCAGAGGTCGTGGATATCTGCTAAACCACACGTCAAGCAATCAATCAATGAGAACAAACAAAATTATTACGAATCAATAAAACGAAATGAGAGCAAAGAAGATCTTATTCTGAATCTGTGATTTGAGCGTTACAACAGGTAAAACCTAGGTGGTAAGAGCCGTCGGCGAGGTTGAGGTACAAATCATCTATTTTTCCATTCAAATCCACGGTCATCTGCTGTCCCTCTAAAACTCTGTCAACCATTGCTTCGATCTTGTTTTCTTGAGCTTCTGGAGGAGGATTATGGTAGTAGGAAGATCCATAAGTCTTGTTGTTGTTGAAGGGCCTTCGTTGTGAACCCTGATTAAAGTTACTCTTTTGACCATTCCCATAGGAGTTCCTGTTCAAACCTAGATTCCCTTGTCTCTGGAAACCATTCCCATCAATGTAGTTCACATCCCCTTATTCAATCTCATCATCTCCAGACTCTATTGCTTTTACTTCAGCAAAAGTAACCTGCTTCTTGAGGAATTTCTGAACACTATCCAGTTATTCCTTGACTTCTTCGATCTTCTCCTTGTTGGATTTGATTTCTTCCTCTCAAAATTTTTGTTCTTGGTACTGATTCTGGATGCCACATTCTCAATCAATCTTGTAGCTTCTTCAGGACTCCTAGTTCTGAATTTTCCTTCACTAGCCTTGTCCCAAGCCATCTACTATTGTAATCCAATACCTCTGAAGAAGGTTCTAAGAACCTTCACTTCGTTGAACCCGTGATGTGGACAATCTCTCTAGTATGACTTGAATCTGATCCAGGAGTTTCTGAAAGACTCTGAAGATTCTTGTGAAAAAGTAGCAATCTTGCTCCTCAGATCTTATGCTCTTGTGTTGTCAAAGAAGTTACGCAAGAAAGCTTTCTTGATGTCATTATAGGATGTCAGAGATCCTGGTGGTAGCTGCTTAAGCGAATATAAAGCTTCTCCAACGAGTGAGTACTTTAAGAGCTTACAAATGAGATAGTCCTCAGGGACTCCATTGGCTTTAATTGCAGTCACTAGATCCTCAAATCTCTACAGATGGTCCATAAGGTGCTCATGTCGCAACCCATGGTAAGGCGTATGCAATACAAGTCCGGAGAAAGCGGGCTTGATCTCAAAATAGTTTCTCTGAAAAGCTGGAGGACAAATGGATGATCTGTTGGCGTAGAACTAGTTTGGACGGTTATAGTCAGCCAATGTTCTCTGAGCAGCTTGGGAATTAGCTTAAGGTTGAGCTACTGCAGCGTCTGCTTCCGCATCTTTTACTGTATCAGGGATTACAGTCCTCTGATCTTCTATCATTTGACCTGCTTCATTACACAGATGACTTTCGAGGTCATGCAAGTGTCCGTTCTCATTCTGAACCAATACTAAAGTCGCAACCATCTGAACTCGTCAGTTGCTGTCAATCGATGCGGGTAAGTTGCTGTCGATCGATGAGGTGTGATCGATATCAGTCGATAATCGAGTTTCGATGTCTGTCGATGCTGTCCGTAAAGAAGTGTCGGGCGACGCTGTGTAGGTGCCATCGATCGATGCTTGTCGTCTTTCTTTGCGGATCGTACGTTCGAGTTTCTCTGGGTCTGAGAATAGTAGTCTTGTCCTTTATTTCTCCTAGTACTGTTTTGCATGTATATGAAAAGCAAGGAAAGAAAAGTTTAGTAACGTAAAAGTAAAAACAAACCTAGACTAAATCCTAGAAATTAAATTTAATGGCGATCAATCCTCCCCGCCAACGGCGCCAAATTTGACATGGTGTGTTTATTGTTCTAGCAAAGTATGAATATCCTAAACAATTAACTATCAAATTAACCATAATCTTAACACACAAATAATACTCTAGCCAAGAGAGATAATGTGTAGTACTTAGGGATCGAATCCACATAGAGCAATGATACACAATAAATTTCTTATTTCTAAATACTAAGCTAGGTAAATATATATACTAGTAGCAAACAATCAGTTTAAGGAAATATTCCTTATCAAGAGGTATAGATGTAATATGGAAATATGATAATAATGTAAATATAGAAATATGCTATTAAATTAACTAGTTGCAAATGTAAGTATGCTAGACCTAGGGTTTCAAGCTTAGTGGATTATAAGGAATAGAAAGTACGGAAATATAAATATTTAGAACTCAAATATGAACAATTATGAATCTTTTAACTCCAACTCTCGTATGCGAGCAAAATGAAAGACCATCGATCAACGGCTAAGGCCTGCTGTCTATCGATGGTGAAATGAGAAGGAAGTGTGAACAAGATTTCATATGTTCACCAAGCTGATTAGACCAGCTCTGGCATGCGCCTAACAACCTAGTTCAATGGAGTCTATTCTGGCGCATAACCTCCTCTCGTAGTCGTCCATGTCCTACTTTCGAGATCCTAGTTAGCTACTCTATAATGCAACCAATAAGCACAACTCAATTGATAGATATTGACCTAATCTAGCAATCCTACTTTTTGGCTAATCCATGATTGCTATCATTTAAACCTAAATCTAGTTGATAACTACCCAGACATAATCAAAGCAAGAACAATAGTCTGAATATAATGCATAGATAAAATATTGGGGTTTCAATACAAATCTTCCTAAGGAGCTATGAATCTTCTCCCCTCAAAACTATAATAGAAAACTAAAACTCTCTAGAAACCCCCTTTTTGTGTAATACATAAAGCATAAATATAAAACCCTAAAATTTTGGTCAAAACTCGTCCAGGGCATATTTGTCATTTGTCTCTAACTTGGGCTTGAAATCGGTTTTCTGTTATTTGGCTATCGATCGATGGAAAGTGTCGTCGATTGACGACTGTCTTGTACTTCGACTCTCTAACTGATCAGCTACGAATTCTTCTCATCTAAATGTTCCAAAAGTTCCATGTATCTCCATATATCTCCAAAACGTACCTTGACCTGTAAAGACCCTAAAACATAGTCTAGAAACATATAATATACCCTAAATAGAGCCTATAACATGGCTTAAAATTGGTAATAAATAGGCTATATCAACTCCCCCAGACTTAACATTTTTCTTGTCATCAAGCAAACAAGCCTATGAAAGGGGTTTTGAAAAGCGAAGACTCACATAATGTTTAAGCATAACTGTCACCGTACTTTGTTGCAACCACATCCTATCAAGTCAATCACAGAGAAACTTTATATACCCTATCGTAGTACAACAACCAAATCCATTCTACCAACAACTTAGCGAATATTAATCTCACCCATCCCTCTACTGATTTCATTTATTTGAATAAAATAAAAGTGCAGGCTTTACCCTGAAAGTACCGATCAAAGAACATATGGACCCTTACCCCTGCAAGTATCTGAGCACACATGTAGTCTTCTCTGATCCATTTTATCTCTCTCTCTCTCTTCTCACTTCTCTCAGTCAATGTCTCCCTTCTTTTGAGGGTATCATTTTATTTTTTTAATTGACTGAGATATTTGGACATGTTTCCATGAATCAAGCCCTAATGGTTTTTGGCACCAGATCCCGTTCACTTCTTTTTGACCTTTATCTCTTTCTAGAATCATATGAATCAAGCTTTAATGGTTGTAGCCACCAAAACCTGTTCGACTCCTTTTTAAATCGGAAGGGGAGAGAGAGGGGAATCACAAGCACACATACGTTTACATTCCAGACTTGCAGATGGAATCCGATCCAGTGTATACCAAACCCCAAAGCAAGCAACTAATATCAGGACTAGTGTTGGAAATAAGCTTTGGTTCCTTCAAACTTTCTAAGAAAGTGTGATATAATGGCAGGATGATCCACTTTGGTATCTCTAGTAATCACTGCAAATAACCTCCTAAGAATGGTGCTTATAGCATGGTTAGTCAATAATAAATTTTGATCATAGTCCCCTTCTTGACTCAATAAAAACTTTTCTTAAAAAATATATAATTATAGACGTAAAACACAAAACCATAAAATAGCATTTGAGAACCTCCCCTAGACTTAAATTACATTGTCCCTAGTGTAATTCCGTCCCGGATTGGTTTACCAGATTGGTTTAGGAAAAATCCAAATCATAAGTAAATAGTTGAAGTATAAAACTCGACACCTCTCTCTGTAAGAGGGTGTCGATCGATGGTAGGAAGGTGTTGTCGATCGATGCTCGCGATCCATTGTCGACTGATGGTGCCTCTATGGTGTTGATCGATGGTGGACTTAAACAGTCTGTAAAAACAAAGTAGAACTCGAAATAAATAGTAGCATAAGTAAAAACTAAATAAAAAATTACTAAACAGTGGGTTGCCTCCCACTCAGCGCTTGGTTATAGTCTTAAGCTCGACGTTTGAAATTTCTTACTAGAATGGAGGTGCAGGAACACTAGGAAAACAAGTGTCTACATCTTCTTTACTCTTCTGAAACCATGTACCAACGAAGCTTCTCATTACCTCATCTCCTCTGGCTTTCTCATTCTTTATGATCTCCTTAGCAACCTCCACTGAACGCATTCTCCTTTGTAGGCTCTCAATACTGCGTTGTAGCATTCTAAGTCTGGAAGCTGTAGTCTCTTATATATCCTCCAATTTCTGAGAGATATCTTCCTTAATCAGGCTTTGAGAAAAAAACAATATCGACACTGTCTTGTAATTGTTTTTCTGCTGCGGACTTCTGTCTGTCGAATTCAGTATCGATCGATGTCCTGATGCTTTCATCGATTGATGTCACTCTGTCTGCTCTAATCGCAAGCTGCCTTTTAACAATATCCAAATATTGTTTTATCTCATCCATACGTGTAATCAAACCGTTGAGACACTTGTCTATAGGATGGTAGAAATCATCCAGTGACATCTCTTGAGCTTTTCAGATCTCCAGCACAATTTCATCAACCCCTACTCTGTTGTATGTCTTTTGTTTCTTCATAGACATAGCGATCTTTTCTACATTTTCTGGTAAAAATACGTGTTGGGGTCAAAATCGGTTACGACGGAATCAACGTCGGAAACCTACCAGGAGAATGCGTTTGTTAGGGTCAAAAATGGTATTCTCGAAATCAGCATCTAAAATCGTTTTTCTATACAAATGCAGTCTCGAAATCGACTTAACAAAAGTCTTCGGGCCAAAACTAGAAAGAAAGGAACACAGATCGACCAACTAGCCCGTATGGCGAGGTGGACTGTCCAACTCGCCATACGGGCGATTTGGTCAGCACGGATCGACCAACTCGCGGTACGGGCGAGTTGATCAGCACGGATCGACCAACTCGCCCGTATGGCGAGTTGGATGAAACAACCAAGTCGCCCGTATGGTGAGTTTGACAAGGCCAACTCACCAAACGGGTGAGTTAGATAACACAAGATATCCGACTCTCTCGTTCGCCAAGTCGGATCAAATCAATCCAGTTTCACCTTGTCCTCGATAAACTACCTCTTTCGATACTTGATCAAACTTATCTTTGTTCCGTATCGATCAGGATTGACATTGGAACCTTACCGAAAGAACTTGTTTTCTCAAGAAAGAATTGGGTCGATCGTACGAGACCATAACGGTTAACTAAACACATATAGTCACACGTCCCATACTAAAAATCCTAAATCTTGGATGACGTTGTCTTAATACTTTATCTCGATAAAATCATGGAAACGCCTAAGTTAGAAAATTGCCCGGCGAGGTCTAAAGCTCGACTAAAGGCCCACTCGCGATTTTATCTGAAATCAAGCCTAAACTTTGTGACGGTTTATCTTTTATTTTGCAGGAAAAGATAAATGTTAAGTTCAAATGGATAAATGTCAATATCGAAGGATAAATGTTCAGTTTCCGAAGATAATCATGAAGATCAAGGGAAAAAGAATATTTTCGTGAAGCGATAAGTTTGACCAAGGGCGGAAGGGGAAATAGCAAACCGCCTCTAGAGGAGTATATAAGGACTTCAAGGGTGATGATGCAGAGGACACACGAAAATCTCTACTCAGAGCAAACATAGCTTAGCACTTGGAGCATTTGGGCAACTTGCCGTTTTTGTTACTCGAGCTGCGACTCAACTAGGGTTTTGCAGTCTTAGGTTACTAGAACTAGGGATCTCGCCGACAACTCTCATAGCCTAGGCTCCTATCCTGTTGTGAACGCTCATACGCAAATTCGGAATAAGACATCTTTTTGCTCTCTTTTCGGTTCTTAATTTTTTCATATTTACTTCGTATTCTGATTGATTGGCGTGTGGTTTAGCAGATATCTAGGACCTTTGGGAAACTAGGGTTTACCCTGCGTTCCTAATTCAACGGAAATTGAGAGCGTGAATTTTGGTTCCCAAAGTCTGGCGCTATAAGGAGGGGGGGGGGGGGGGGGTACAGATCAATCTAACTCTCAGATACCAGAAATTGCGGAGAAACCCTGGATTTCTCACAGAGATAGGAAGCACAAAAATCGGGCGCACAACCCCCACTGTTGTACTTCTTCTAAACAATTTTCGAAGAAACGAAGTTGATCTCTATTGAATCACTCGAAACCTAAAACGGCTGACGAAAACTAAACTAAGCAAAACGAGGGATCGTATCCCTCACTGCTTAAACGTACTCTGAAACATAAGATTTCGTAAAGAGTCAAGCTTCGATTATACACAACATATTCAGTTAATTCTCGATGAGTGTCACTTAAACTTACTTCAGAAAAACTACTTGAAATACCCTCGGATCAATCCTGCGGAAACGAGAAAAATTCTGATTAAGTCAACTCCCGATAATTAAGCTAAAATGTAAGTTTTCCAGAAAAATGGCTCTCGTAAAGACAAACAAGAAAACACGCTTACATAACGACATTCGTAAAATTAAACTCAACAACATTTTACGAAACAGCTTTCGTAAAACTAAACTCATGACATTTCACGGAATAACTTTCATAAAATTAAAGCTCAACAACATTTTCTGAAATAGCTGTCGTATAATAAAACTCGACAATGTTTTATGGAACATCATTCGGAAAGTGAAACGAGTTAGCATTTTATGATACAACTTTTGTCAAAAAATTTTAAGATATTTATGACAACGACCGCACCAGCATACCATCCAAACACGAGTAGTCCAACTCGCCAAACGGGCGAGTTGGACAGTACTAGCCGTGAAACTCGCCCATTTAGCAAGTTTGACCAGTCCAACTTGCCGAACGGGCAAGTTGTACAGTGCAATCCGTGCAACTCCCCCATTGGTAGAGTTTTACCAGTCAGCGAGTTTGACAAAACAAGCATTACTTTGGCTCTCCTTTGCGTTCTTCTTCGAATCCCGATCGAAACGCTTTCATTTCATCTCAATCGGAGTTTCCATTGAGATTTTACAATCAAAACAAGTTGGACGCACATGTCCAACCACTCCAACTCGCCGAACGGGCAAGTTTTACAAAACGATTCATCTAACTTGCCCGTTCAGCGAGTTTGACCAGTCTAACTCGCCGAACAGACGAGTTGGGCGAAACAAGCCGTCTAACTCGCCAAACGGGTGAGTTGTAATGGATGAGTACTCTTTTGGCTCACCTTTGCGTTGTCCTTTGAGTCCCGATCAAAATGATTTTCGTTTCGTCTCAATCGGAGTTTTCGTTGAGATTTTACGATAAAAACAAGTTGGACGCACACTGTCCAACACGCCCTAATGGCGAGTTTGATTTAATCCCTCCAACTCACCTCATGGCAAGGTCGGCAAGACCTGATGAGCTTCTCCTTTTTTTTCTTTTTAGAAGCTTTATCGAAACGCATTTCGTTTCATCTCAATCAGAGTTTCCATTGAGATTTTACAACAAAAACAAGTGAGACTCGCCTAAGCTCCTTGGCTTGCTCCTACTTGACCTCTTGGGCGTCTTACTCGCCCTCTTGGGCATCATCCTCGCCCTATTGGGGATCCTACTCGCCCTTACCTCCATCTTAGCCTTCTCCTTTGTCCTCCGATCAAAACATCTCTTGTTTTGTCTCAATTGGAGTTACCGTGGGACCTTTACGATAAAAACCGCAAGACATGTTTGAGCCTACAACGTGGCCAGGAAGAAATAATATTGTTACCATTATTAAGGGGCGTACAGACACGAGTAGAGGAAGGGGATATGAGCAAAAAAAACAAAGAAGAGGTGAACCCAAACCTTCGAGAAAACTAAGGTATAGCCGGCTTGGAACTTTTTGAAATCAGACTTGAAATTTTTGTAGGAAGATACTAATAAATAAAAACGCTTCGGAGATCGCCATAAAACTGTAGGGAACTTAGGATCTAGGAGAATAGTCTAGCGATCTAAATCTTAGGAATTTTCCTGTCTCGATCTATTGTTCTGCACTGCTTACACAAATTTTTCAAACCGATCTAAACTCTTGGAAAACCGAGAAACGATCGCCATGCACACTTAGCTTGCTTCCTAAGGAAAGAAGGAACTAGAAACGAGAACATTGACTTAAAACCGTCTCGTTCCTAGCAATTTTCTTAAAACCGACGTATTCCTAGTCGTCAACTTCAAAGTCCCCAACTCACAATCCTAGCGTCATGTTTAAACCGACCTGAATTGTTAATCATCCCAATCTTCGAAAGAAAAAACGTACACAACACTTCAAAATATCGGTTAAGCCGTTTTCTTTCGTAAAAAAAAGGAAGGAGTAGGTACGTATACTATACCGTATACTCTCATACTTCAAAAAAAAAATTTTTGTCTCGACATCAAGAAAACTCTTTCGACAAAGCAAACTCTCGCAGTAGTAGACAGAAAATCATTTCGACCATGCGATGCCTCATAGAACCGATCATCCATTTCTTTCGTATAACTATGACATTTTATACGTAAAGAACCTACGAGAAAACAAGATCGGTGTCATGAAAAAAACGACTTCACAATGCGGAAAAGATAATAAGGAAAACACATTCCTCGTTCGCAAATATTACGAGTAATCTTCGAGAGACATTCTCAATTTACTTCTATGCCATTCACTTCTCGTAAAACTTCCGTGAAACATCCTTCGTATAGCCACACCAAGTTATGCGAAGAAACTTTCGGAAACGAACGTAGCAAGTTTTTCGAAGAAGTGTTTTGGACAATTTGCCTATAGCTAAAAACAAAGTCATATGAGTCGTTTCTCAACAAAAAACCTAAACTTTATCTCTTCGCACTACGATCTTACAGATCTCACTCCTTAGCCATGCGTCTCGCTGGATTCTGCCTCCCATCTCCCTTGGTTGATTCCGAGCAGGCAAACATTTCGTACATGTTCTTTATCGAGCCTTTTAGGTTTTGTCTTCATCATAAAAAACCAAAAAAAATTCGTACGAGAATAGCACAGGAAACTCCGACTTAGCACGTCAATCTCGACAAATGCTCCTTTGCCCTCAGCCAATTACTCCTTCCGATAAAAATCCGAACTGGAATTCGGTATCCTCTTTAGGAAAGTTCTAAACTAGCATGAACTTAATGTTAACACGAACGTGCCGTAGTCTATCCGTGACCAGAAACGTCCTCGGCTATTCGGCTGAACACATCTTTCAGACCGAGCCAAAATGTTTGAGCAACCACTGCTCACCCAATCACTTAGCAGCAAAATGAAAATCCACGATTAGTTTAAAAACGCCAAGTGCAAATAACTATCGTAGAACCCAGAATCGGAAATCATACGACAAATTCTTAATATCAAAACTTAGCCGTCACCACCATACGGTTAACGAAAAACATAAACTTGTCGACAACCGAACAAGTTCAATATGTTCCGCAGTTTACTCTAAACCCACAACATTTTACAAGTGAAAAGCGGCACATAAGGAAAAACTCGTAGCAAAGCTCCTAGAGATATACAAAGCATCCTCAAATATACACGAAATAAATCTCCAGGGGCCGACTCTTCACAAAGCACAGTGAAGGAAGTGGCATATTCTCAGGGACAAATTTACACGACCCATTGGTCCTAATTCCTCGGAAACAAACCAAAATGTTTCTCTTCCGTAAGGTTAAAACAAAAACCTTGTGATACCACACATCTTCAAGCCCGCACACATTTTAAGCACGAAATGCAGCCTACGAAAGAAAAACTCAACCTTCGACACAGCGAGACATCCCTAGCGCTCGGAGGACTGTTTTTTGACAAAAGTTTACGAAACGGAATGCTAACCTTAAAACCAGTCCGTCCGCGACTATAAAACATACACACCTTCTTAAGCGTGTATCCTTCGCGAAGGTTCAAAAACGATTATATCTACAAATAAGTTCGTTGCTGATCACAACAAACTCTTAACGTCCTAAACAGACTAAGCCATCTCGTAGAGATAGCTATCGAACACCCGACACAAGGGTAATAGCGCTATAAAAGAAATCCGAATTTTTGGTCAGCACTTTTGGGAGACTTAAAATTGTCCTCGAAGAGATGCGTGATTCCTACCATACAAGTCACATAAGCCGAGAACATATCGTGGACTTTAAAGCGGGATGGAATCTTGTCGAAAGCCATACGGGAAACGTAAGCCGAAGTAGTCATCGCACCCCCTAAAACTGTGATTAGACCTAGGTCTTGCCATACACCCATCACACTGGTCTCTAATGTCTCAAGGCGTGATATCAAAAAGATACGAGATCCTGAAAGCATGTCTCTTCGCCCATATCTAAGCGCTCAAGAAAAATTGAAAAAAATCTCAAACATCTCGAACGAGCAACCAATACAATGATCCGCAAAAGAGTTGGGAACGAAATGACAACTCGTATCCCTCTCTCTATACTTAACAAAAATCCGAATCTACTTAAACTCATTTTCAAGAAAAAAGCCTAGTTTGTTCATTAAAAAAATTGCAAAGCGGTCGGGATCCAAAGCCACATGCTGTCAGTCCCGAAAACATAAGTACGGCCACACTCGGCCAAAATAAACAGCCTACAAGGCTGGTCTCGAGGCCGACAAACGTCCAATATACAATGCCATTGGCAGCAACACGCCATATAATGTCTACACGACACACTGCTAAACAATAAGGGTCTCACTGGAAAACAAGAAGTAAGAACCATATGTGACACCCCCGATCGTAGATGACCAGAAATGACACGGTCGATGTTCCCTGAAAGCCGACCCGAGGTTCACAGAAAATTCCGATCACCTTGGACTAGCAATTTGAGAACACCAACACTCCTACCAGATATCAACCAAGGCTTTTCAACCCGACCGAGTATCCGATAGTTAGTTCGTCCCGGACAAGGACTAATATCATATGAGTACTCGTGATTTACAAATATTTTTTATACATTATTTATTTATTTTTGAACATCTTACAAAGTGTTATAGTTTCACCCTACGGCCTAACGCCCAACAACGTTTTAAGTAAATATACAACAAAAGATACGTTGCAAGGACAGCAAAATACTACTGCTGGTTGGCCGTTCCTTCTGTCCAAAAAGAAGAGGTCTCCCAACTAGTGGTTACCTGCACCCACAACAATGAGTCGTGAGTAACTAGTTTACCCAGTGAATCTAGATCACTACACAATCAATAGTACAATCGAACAATCATCAAAGAATGAACATGAACATACACGTACTTGATTTATACTTTAATATATTATTCATCAATGTGAATCTAATTTTAGTTATCACTTCCTTGTTACCCGCCCTTCATGACTTCAATTATAATTACAATATATATATATACTAAACACGACAAACCACAAAGGCTAACCGAGAGTAGTAAGTTAGCATTACCATCATCCTCGAACGTCTTAATGAACATTCGGGACTGCATCGTCATTCAGTACACGGCCTCCAGGGTGCTACCCCATCATCGTGTCTTCATGACCTTGTTCCATTCGCAGGACCAAGTCACGATAATGCGGGAATTTAGGGATAGTGATTTAATAATCAGTTTTCACTTAATACTTAATTCCTTAATTATTTCATAATTAATCCATACATTATTTATACTTATAATTAGTACTTGAGAACAAGTACTAAGAAGTGGTTTAACCTCAATGTGTACTTTCAAGTATTTCTTTACTTGTTAAGTGTTTACATTAAGTAAACACCACACATTTTCAAAGGATTAAGAGACTTTACTACGTAACCGATATTGTTTTATTCCATTCAATCACACACACATATGTGATCTAACACCACATCACCCTAGACTCACCTAGAGATTGGTCTTGAATTGGACAAGTCTTGAAACGTTCTTGCACTAGGCTAGACGGACCTAAAATAAGCAGTTCAGAAACATGATCATCCATCCAAACAATGCGGTTCTGAAGAAGGAGTTTGAATTAGATCTAATCAGCTCGGTTCAGGACATAACTTAGTATTTTATACTAACTCAGACTAGATCAGTACGTGATAGTTTCAGACCATAAACAGCTTGGCTCAGACCAGTACTAGACAAGATAAAATCTGTTCGGTTCAGAACAATAATATTCTTGCAGTTTGCTTCACTCTAACTACTTAAATGAACTAAGTTAAATATCGGTTCTACTCCTCCTATATCATATCAGTTTTGTTCAGACAAGGTTGATTCAGCAAAAGGTCAGTTCATCTCGTTTTAACTTAACTCAGAGCATAAACAGTTTAGCTAGCAGTTTTTAAAGATTGATTCCAACCGAAACTAAACTAAACTGATCAGTACACCATTTTAAGCAAGTGATCCGACCATGACCTTAGCTTAACAACACATGGAATTTCTCAGAACATGTCTAAGGCAGGTATATGAGGCTTACTAGGTCACCACGGTTAGATGGCCTTAAACGGATCTCCTCTCCAAGCTTTACACACAGCTGTATTGGATCACAAAGAGAGATGAGGGTTTGGTTCATAACAGAAGCTGAACTAGGTTTAGGGTTTACTTAAATTGCCTTACCTTCTGATCCTTCTCAAGAAAACAAACTGAGCCAACTGGTGGATGAATTTCGTTCAGGTTCTTTCTTGATCTTTCTCTTGATTTTTACTTCTTTCTCTCTGATTTTTTTTCACTGAAATTCTCTCTTTCTCTCAGAAACAAAAACATGCAAGTAGCTCCCTGAAAGGGTTATATATCTGAGGAGTGTTCCTAGCTGAGTGTCTCAGCTTAATCAGCTCTGAACTTATCTTCATCCTCCCATGTGACTACAACTCTCTGACGCTTGCCCCAAAATACTTGAACTTGGGAAATCTCTCTGTTCTTTAATCTCTTGATATAACGCTCACCTATCCACAAAAGACCTTCAGGATAACTTAGGCTGGGTTTCAAATTCTCTGGTCGTTGTGGCTCGACCATATTCGGATACGGAATATGCTTACGCAACATCGATACATGAAATACCGAGTGCATAGACATATCATGATGAAGTTCAAGTTGGTAGGCTACTTTTCCAACTATAGCAACAATTCTGTACGGACCAATGTAGCGGGTTGCCAGTTTTCCAACTTTCCCAAACCGATCCTTTCCTTTTTGGGCAGCTACTTTCAAGAATACTAGATCATTCACTGCAAAGATACTTCTCTTCTACCGCGATCAGCATACTTCGTCTGGCGGTCTTGGGCTTTCTTCATATTTGCTTAAATTATCCTTACTTTCTCGGCAGTCTCATCTACTATCTCTGGCACAAGGATTCTTTGTTCACCAACTTCACTCCAACACACTGATGTTCTACATGGTCGACCATACAGAGCTTCATACGGTGACATACCGATACTTGAGTGGTAGCTGTTGTTGTAGGAGAATTTATAAGCGGCAAAAACTTATCCCACAGACCATTCCAGTCGAGGATACACAACCTTAACAGGTCTTCAAGATTTCTAATGGTTCGTTCGGTCTGGTCATCGGTTTCTGGATGAAACGCAGTACTCATATGTAAGTCAGTACCCAAAGATTGTTGGAAGGCTAGCCAAAACTCAGCTGTAAAGCGTGGGTCTCGGTCTGATACTATATTTTCTGGTACTCCATGAAGCTTTACTATTTCTTCCAAGTATTGCTCTTCTAACGTCTCTACTTTGTCTGTAAGTTTCATCGATAGGAAATGAGCGGACTTGGTAAGACGATCGACGATTACCCAAACAGCATCATTCCCGCGGCCTGGTGCTCGAGGTAAACCAGAAACAAAATCCATCACTACTGCATCCCATTTCCATTCAGGGATTGGTAGACTTTGAAGTAAGCCACCTGGAACTTGGTGTTCAGCCTTTATCCGTTGGCAAGCTTGACACTGAGAAACCCATACAGCAACATATCGTTTTATCCCTGACCAGTGATAATACCTTCTGATATCTCGATACATCTTGGTGCTTCTGGGATGAATGCTTAAGAGAGAATGGTGTGCAGTCTTTAAAATATCTTCTCGAAGTCCTTCTCCTTTCGGAACGGTAACTCGACCATTGAGTAACAAGGTTCCATCATTGGCAACTTGATATCCTATAAAATTACCTCCATTCAGCTCTTCTCGGATCTTCTTTAGGTTCTCGTCTCTCATTTGTGCTTCTCGAATACGAGTAAGTAAACCCGCTTGGCTCACTGCTTTTAATCCTAAAGGTTCTCCTTCCTCTCCTTCCAAGGCAGCCAAACAAATCATCTTGAACTCTGCTTCAAGATTCTGAAGTTCATTTTCAATATCCACATCAACTTTCCTTCATCTCAAAGCATCAGCAACAAACTCCATCCATCGCCTTTGCCTTAGGTTCAAATCAGGTTGAGTGAAAACATAATTAAGGCTTTTATGGTCGGTGAACACTTGGATCTTCTCTCCATATAGATATGATCTCCAAATCCGAAGAGAAAATACTACTGCGGCCATTTCCAGGTCATGCGTTGGATAGTTTACTTCATGCTTTCTTAGTTGTCTTAATGCATAGGTGATTACCTTATCGTCCTGTATCAGCACACAACCTAATCCAACATGAGATGCATCTGTATAGACGGTGTACAGATGGTTAGGTTTAAGCAAAGCTAAGATAGGTGCAGACGTCAATGCTTGATTCAGTTTCTCAAACGCTTCTTCGGTTTCTGAACTCCATTCATAGGTGATACCTTTACCAGTTAGACGATTCAGTGGCTTTGATATGTTTGTGAAACCTTGAACAAAATTTCTGTAATAGCCGGCCAATCCAAGAAAACTCCGAATCTCAGTAACAGAAGTCGGACAACGCCAATCTTTAATAGTAGCTATCTTTTCGGGATCAACGGCAACTCCTTGTTCTAATACTCGATGACCTAAGAAGCCAACTTTCTCTTTTCCAAAAACGGCACTTGCTATACTTAGCAAAAAGCTTTTGATCCCGTAACCGCTCAAGGACTAAGCGTAGATGCTTCTCGTGTTCTTTGGCACTTTGGGAATATATGAGAATGTCATCGATGAATATGATAACAAACTCATCCAAATAGTTCTGAAATACTTCGTTCATTAGACGCATGAAAGCAGCCGGGGTGTTTTGTAAGACCAAAGGGCATTACTACAAACTTGAAGTGTCTGTATCGTGTCCTAAAGCCGTCTTCATGATGCCAGTCTCAGAAATCAGAATTTGGTGATAGCCGGAAGCTAAATCGATCTTTGAAAACCAACTCGCTTCTTGCAACTGGTCTAGTAGCTCATCAATTCTTGGAAGTGGGTAATTGTCCTTGATGGTCACGTTGTTGATTCCCCGATAATCAATGCATAGTCGCATGCTTCCGTCTTTCTTCTTCACGAACAACACGGGTGCTCCCCACGGTGATGAACAAGGACGAATAAAACCCTTCTCTAGAAGATCAGCTAACTGCTGCTTCAACTCAGAAAGCTCGGCCGGTGCCATTCGGTATGGTACCTTTGCTATTGCGGCTGATCCAGGTTCTAAGGTTATACTAAAGGGATTACTTCTCGATGGTGGAAGTCCTTCTAATACCTTAAATACATCTTCGTATTCTTTGACCACTGGAATGTCTTCTGGGTTCTGCTCTTTCTCATCTTCTACTGGTCCATTAGGTAAAGTAACTAAGTAGACTTCTTCACTCTGCTCCAGAAGACTTTACACTCTCAAAGCTGATACCAATGATGCTACGAAGCTCGGTACTATGCCATAGTAAGCTAAAGGGGGTTGGGTATCGCTTTCAAACGTAATCTTCCCTCGACCACAATAGAGGTGAGCTCGATTGCTAGACAGCCAATCCATTCCTAGTATTACCTCGTACCACTCTAATGGAAGTACTAACAGATGACCTGGGAACACCATCTCTTGGATAACAGTCGGAACTCTTAGATAACAGCCTTCAGTTTCAAGAACTTGATCCCCGGGAGGTAAAACGGGAATACTAAAATTCACTTTAGTAAAGTCTCCTTCAAATCTCACCGCTACTTCAGGAGCTACAAAACTATGTTATACTCCCGAATCGAACAGGATATGGGCAGATATACCGCCCACAGCCAAAGAACCTAGAGATAATTGACTTCAAGGTCAATTATTCATTCAACAATTTTATATAACATTTTTTTTAAATTCAAATAACACTCAATGGTAAGAAAACAAACCTGAGATAGGACCCTTCGGTGGTCTAGATGGTCCTGGTAACTCTAATGCATAAGCTTTACTGGCTGTAGCCTGACGCTTCGCCAGAGGTAAAGGTAAGGGTGGGTAAGGTGGTACGACTGGTGGAACTCTCGGTGCAGCAGGCTGAGAAGAATTTGTGAGTAGACAAGAAGTCACATAATGTACGTGCTCTCCACAAGTAAAGCAAGTGATGTGAGATGGTACCGCTGGTCGGAGTTGCCTCATGGTCGGACAATCTCACCTAACATGGCCCATCAGGCCACAACTGAAACAAGTCAGGGTTCTAGGTATCGGTCCTCCCGAACGAGCTCCCCGAAAGACTCTACCTCCACGTCCCCTCTGCATCACCAAATATGGCCGATGCTGGAATGGAATAGATGGACGTCTCGGTGGTGCGGAATGGCTAGCAGAAGCTCTCTCAACAGCGATGGCTTCCTCAACATTCACCGCGCGCTCCACACAATCAGCAAATATATAAAACTCTACTGCCTCGAGTATGCTCCTGATATTCGGACTAAGTCCCCTAAGAAACTTCCGGATAATCATCAGCTCATCTTCCTGGCAAAAGCGTACATACTGCCTGAGACGTGTGAACTCGGCCTCATACCTCCGAACAGATAAACCTCCCTGAACTAGCTCCATAAACTTAATCTCCAATCTGTCTCTTGCCTCCGGTGGAAAATACTTTCGAATGAACGCGGTACGGAAGTCATCCCAAGTCAGATGGAAATCTCCAAAACTCCTCTCTACATATAACCACCAATGGATGGCGTCCTTCTCCAGATAGTAACCAGCCACGTCCTTCTTGAATTCTACCGGACAATGGGTTGCAGCGAAATTCTGTTCGAGATTGCGCAGCCATGCATCAGCTTCAAAGGGATCAGTCCCTCCCTGGCAATGCTTTGTCCCCAAGTTCTTCATGATCATAACAATCTTCAGGAAGTCCGGATGAGAAGTGGTAGGTATTGGAGCTGGCTGAGCACGTTGTGCATTCAGTGCCTGTTCCTGTAAACGGATCATCTCGGCCATCAACTCGAGAATAGCTACCAACACCGGATCTGTCGGAACTGGTGCAGATTCTGCTGCGGGTGTTGCTTCAGCATGGACGTGTGGAATATCATCAGCGGCAACAGCATGTGCGGCAGGATGATCAGAAACATGAGCGGGATGATCAGCAGCATGAGCAGCAGGATGATCAGCAGCATTAGCATCATAATCATGTACAACATCTACCTTGATGTCTGTATAGTACGGATCAAGTGTCATAGGCATCGGCATCTGAATTTGAGGGCTATCATATGATCCCTCGGACGGATCAGACTCAATGCTTGTGCCAGAAGGTGTAGCCTCAAAGCTAGGAGTAGAAAGTGGTGCCGGAGTACATGGTGGTGAAGAGTCTGGAGATGATTAAATAAGTATCGGTAGATAAGCTCCACCACGTCGTGCCCGTCTCGGTGGCATCTGAAGCGAAAGTTCATGGTAAGTTTCTACCGAGTTCTATCTATTTCTAAAAGAAGGAACAAACCAGCATATCCTAGTTATCCTTGCGACACATTTTTGACTCGAAAATATTTGAAACAAGTCCCATTCTAGCATCATAGAACAATGCTCTGATACCACCTTTGTGACACCCCCGATCGTAGATGACCGGAAATGACACGGTCGATGTTCCCTGAAAACCGACCCTAGGTTCACAGAAAAATTCCGATCACCTTGGACTAGAAATTTGAGAACACCAACACTACTACCGGATATCGACCAAGGCTTTTTAACCCGACCGAGTATCCGATAGTTAGTTCGTCCCGGACAAGTACTAATATCATATGAGTACTCGTGATTTACAAACATTTTTTATACATTATTTCTTTACATTTAAACATCTTACAAAGTGTTATAGTTTCACCCTACGGCCTAACGCCGAAAAACGTTTTAAGTAAATATACAACAAAAGATATGTTGCAAGGACAGCAAAATACTACCACTACAAGAAATGTGGGTATTAATAGCATCGGATTATAGCGTTTATTACAGTTATGCTATTGTATATTGACAGCTGCTTTTTTTATAGCGTTTTATCAATTTAAACGCTATATTTGTTATCGAGGGAAAATTATTTTTTTAGCCGCGTTAATTTGCTAAGTGTAGGTGTCTTACCATTGTAGATCCAAAAGTAAACGCTATAGTAAATGTAAAATATCTCAAATTTCATACAAAAATCCAATGTTTATCTTTATCCAATGTTTATCTTTATCCAATGTTTATCTCTATAACACATTTAGGCGCCAAATACTTACTGAAAAATCACTTTTTGGCACCAAAACGTTTTGGTAAAAATATTTTTCTTTCTAAGTCATATCATTTCTTTTCTTCTGAAGAAAAAAAATCCAATTATCTCCTCTTTCACATTTCATCAAGAGAAATCAGCCGACGAATTCGAAGCGACAAACTTGATGAAAGAATCGAACGAGTTGCTTCTCTGTCTTCTGATGAATACTCCTCCTCCTTCCAATTTCACACTCACCGTCCCACCACCACCACAACACCATTGTTCGACCCTCTCCTTGTTCGTTTTTTTCATCATGCGCTGAAAGTTGAAAGCTTGAAGATGGTGTGGTTTCGAGCTGGTTCTAGTGTGACGAAGCTTGATGTACAAAGGACCATGAATCAGGATGGTTCATACGGACGAGGACACGCTCCCTACCTTCTAAAAATCGTTCCTTTCACTCAATCCTTTACAGACCAAACCCTAAAAGACCTGCTTATGTTCCTTTCACTAAACCCTTCACAAGTCTATGTTCCTTCCTCTCCCATCGCCACTATCGTATCGTATTCTCTCTCTCTCTCTCTCTCTCTCTCTCCAACTTCGATTGATTTTGATTTCAGGGTAGTGAAGCATTTAATGTTATGGTTTACGCTGAAGCTCAGACACGAGGACTTACTGTTTCCTCTCGTGTTAAAACGTAAGCTCTTTCTCTTAATCCTATATCTCTTTTTCAGATTCTGTTTTTTTTTTGTTGTTGTGCTGTTTCCTTTCTGTTGTAGTTGTTGGTTCAATGTTAGTTCTTTTTGTTGTGCTTAAGTGGAGATTCTTGCAGTAACCATTTTTCCTGCTTACCTAGTGACCAATAACTCGGAACATAACTTATTCAAACAGTTCCTGAAGTTAGTAGGAATGTTGGCTTATCCTTAATTTGTAAATAGATAGTCATTTTTTTCTAATTACATTCACTTTTTATCAACTCAACTTGGCTCTTCTTAGGCCAAAGATTCATCTGAGTAATCTGTTGGAATATGGAGAGAGACATTCACTGATACCTTTTATATGATTGATCCTTGTAGAGCAGATGAGTGGGACGTGAACAAATGGGCATGGGAAGGAGAATTGAAAGTGGTGAGCAAAGGAGAAGAATGCATTATTAAACTTGTAGATAAAACCACTGGGGAACTTTACGCTCATGCCTTTCTGCGTGATGGTGAACCTTATCATGTAGAAGCCGTTATCGACAGTAGCAGGTAACTATAGAGCTTAACCTGGTCTTCTCAATGATTGTGCAGCTAGTCTAACATAGAAAAACTCTGTTTTTGACTTGTAGATATTTTGTTCTCCGAGTTGAAGAAAAAATAGGTACTTAGTTACTATAAAGATTTGTTATAGTTGTAGTAGTTGATTTTTGAGTTTACTTATTTGAAGCATTGCAGGTGGTCGTGTTCGATGCTTTTATTAGACTCGGGCTCCGGGAGAGAACTAAAGCATATGACTTCCAAACAGTACTACATGACCACATGAAGTAACGTTCCACTTTCAAAACTCCTAGTGTTCTTTGACATCTCTGAATCTTATCTCTTGTCTTTCTCTTTGCTAAAGGTACTTGAACAAGAAGAAAACAGCAGAAGAAATGGAAAAACACTTTCAATACACTTCATCTATCGATTACAACTTAAAGGAAGGAGAAACCATTGTTCTTCAACTAAAAAATGTAAGATTTACAAGTTATTGCGCTAGGTACATGTTCTGTTTCTTATTTTTTCACATTGAGATGATTGAAACAGAGGAATGATCAAGACACAAAGTCTAAGTTGGTGGATAAGAGTCTCAGTAATCTCAGTTGGAAGCAAAGGGATGTTCATGCTAATGCACATTACTCTGATCTCGCTCTTGTAACATGTGATGTCGATGAGATAGCTGCTGGTTCGAAGTCTAGCTTTGTTCATGCTGATGCACATGGCTATTGTTTGGTTTATATATATTTTGGATGCACATGATTAATTGATGGCTTATGTGAATCAGATGACAACAATTTATAATTTATGCAATATATTTTTAACTATGAAAATGGAGGAGGATAACAAAAGAATGATATTTATAAAGGTTATGTTTAAAATTTTGATTTGTAAATAACATTTTTTATGACTGCTCAATAAATTTAAAATTTTATATAAAATGTTATATTTAATAATCAAATTATCGTTTATATATAAAGTACCTATTTAAATAAATTTAAGATATATATATAATTATAGGGTTTGGAGTTCAGTGTTTTGGGTTTAATTAGATTTAATATTAAACTTTCAGATTAGATTTAAAATTTGAAATTAAATCATAAAAATAGAGTTTAAAGATTTTTAATTAGAGTTTAAGATATATGATTAATTTAGGGTATGATATAGGTATCGTTTATAGTTTGGGGTTTGGGGTGTAGATTTAATTTTAAAGTTAGAATATAAAATATTAATTTTGAATTTAAAATTAAAATAATGATTAAAATAAGAAAATATTTAAATTTTAAGAGTTGTATTTAAAGTTTAGGGTTTAAACTCTAATCCTTAAACATAAACTTCAAAACTTCAATATTTCATAATATAACTTCAATATTAAATTTAAACTCAAAATTAAATCATTTAAAAAATATAAGCACACATTTAAATTCTAGACCTTAAATGCTAAATCTTAAATCTACACCATAAATCTAATACCCTAAAATTATAACCCCTAAACATAACCTCTCTACTATAACCCCTAAACTATAAAGGTATGTGAGTGGTTTTTAGATTTTA
Source organism: Moricandia moricandioides (assembly GCA_905132885.1). Classification (NCBI taxonomy): domain Eukaryota; kingdom Viridiplantae; phylum Streptophyta; class Magnoliopsida; order Brassicales; family Brassicaceae; genus Moricandia; species Moricandia moricandioides. The sequence continues at coordinate 130,869 of CAJHQQ010000212.1, read as the reverse complement.
GATTATAGATAAAGATAGAAATAAATGTTCGAGGGTTAGGTATAAGATTTGAAAATGTATGAATAATGTTTGTGTTTACATTTAAGATTGAGTTTAGGTTGTTTAAAAAATTTGGAAGTTAAGAATGAATTTAGAGTTTAGGGTTTCAAATACCATGAATTTAAAGTTTTAAGAATGTGTTTAGAGAAAAAAGGAGTTTAAAGGATACCTTAAATCATAAAACCTAAACTTCAAAATTTATATCCAATCTAAAACTATATACTTAATTATATGCCCCAAATTCTATTTCATAATTCTATACCCTAAAATCTATTTCATAAACTATAATTTCAATTTATAAACCCCAAACATTACTAAAAAACTAAAATTTTAAATTCAAATGTAAATATTTGAATTTTATCTCAAATGATTTATGTACATTACAATTTTATCATTAATACTTTGTGTATTAAAACAAAATAGAATAGAAAAGTAACTAAAATTTTTGATTGGTTAAAACAGCTGACCAATAATATAGAAGGTTGAGAATCAGCCCTTTTCAACAACCGCCGTTGGATTAACCTAAATCTAATGGACAAGATCTATCTCCCTAATCTCTTCTCTTTTGTTCTTCCCGTCCCTTTCTCTTCTCTTTTGTTTCCGCCTTTTTTTTTCTTCGTTAATCTCTCCACCAGACCTCGTCTCAGAGATCGTTTGATCTCCTCACCACCATGACAGGTAAACACACTTCACCTTCCTCTTATCTATTCTCTCTTTCTCTTCGTCTTCCTGTATACTTGTAATTGATTTTTGTTTTGTTTACAGATCTAAGAAGAGCATGGAAGGAGAAGAAGTGGTGTTACAGAGCTGCGTCTCCAGCCTCGTCTCTATCTCTCTCTCTCTTTCTCTCTTTCTCTCTGTGTTCTGATTCCAGTGTTGCTTTTATGTTCTTAGTTAAAAGAAGATGTGCCCAGATCGTCCATACCAGAGATCATCAGGTTCGGTTCGGCCTTTATACCATCTAATTGAACGTTTATCTATGCAAAGTTTCTACCTTTGGATTCAGTTTGGGGTTTTGAAAATTCTGGAGCAATGGGTCTGAGAATAGCTTAAGGCCGTATATTTTGTATTGTTTTGCTTGTAAAGTTACAATCTTGATTGGTTAGTGATGTGGTTACAAGGTTTTGGAGAAACTTGATGCGACTCTTGATGTTGGTGGTGTGTATGATCCTGAGAGTGAACGTTATGACCATCACCAGTAAGGCTTCACTGAAGTGTTTGGTCATCAGTTTAATACCAAACTCAGCAGCGCAGGGCTTATCTATATGGTAAGAGGAATTACATTACATTCTTGTGATATTTGTGTGCTTGTAGAGACATTTGTGCTGATGCTTCTGCCTTTTAGCACTATGGCTTGGAGATAATTTCTAAGGAGCTTCAGCTTGATCAGAAACATCCTAATTTGCAAAGATTGTTTCTAGCTGTATACTAAAACTTCATTGAGGTAATCCAGAATTTGTTTGCTTAATTATAATATTTTTGGTTTTTATGGAGCTATTTTGGTCTTCGGTTTTCTTCTTGTGTGTATTAGGACGCTGAGAAGGAGAAGCTGTGGAGCCGGAAGATATCTTTCAGGTCGATGGTGAAGCCTGAAGTGGAGACATCCGTGAAGCCGAAGGAGTAGAGCTTGGGCTTGGAGAAGAAGAAGATGACTGGTTTTAGTTTTGTAATATTAGGTTTTGGTTTTGGTTTGGCTTAATTAGTTTTGTAAAATTAGGATTAGGTTTTGGTCAGGTTTAGTTTTGTAAAACTGATTTTAATAAATAAATATTTTTTTAATATAAAATCAATTCGTAAATATTTTTAATAAATTTTCTGATAATTTAAAAATAAATTAATAACATGAGTCATTGCTATCTTTGTATAGGTAACATCAAATTAATGAGTTTTAATAACATTTGTATATCGTTATTATAAGTATTAACAATTGCATAGACAACACCGCTATTGTTGTTTATTTTATTATAGCATACGACTGTTTCGCTATCGAAAGTGTCGGACCTATTATGACGGGCGATCTCAGAACGTTTTAAGGAGCGCTATGGTAGTGATTTCATAGCATTTAACGTCCGCTAATAAAACCCATATTTCTTGTAGTGTACCGCGGGTTGGCCGTTCCTTCCGTCCAAAAAGAAGAGGTCTCCCAACTAGTGGTTACCTGCACCCACAACAATGAGTCGTGAGTAACTAGTTTACCCAGTGAATCTAGATCACTACACAATCAATAGTACAATTGAACAATCATCAAAGAATGAACATGAACATACACGTACTTGAATTATACTTTAATATATTATTCATCAATGTGAATCCAATTTTATTTATCACTTCCTTGTGACCCGCCCTTCATCACTTCAATTATAATAACAATATATATATATATATATATATATACTAAACTCGACAAACCACAAAGTCTAACTGAGAGTAGTAAGTTAGCATTACCATCATCCTCGAACGTCTTAATGAACATTCGGGACTGCATCGTCATTTAGTACACGGCCTCCAGGGTGCTACCCCAACATCGTGTCTTCATGACCTTGTTCCATTCGCAGGACCAAGTCACGATAATGCGGGAATTTAGGGATAGTGATTTAATAATGAGTTTTCACTTAATACTTAATTCCTTAATTATTTCATAATTAATCCATACATTATTTATACTTATAATTAGTACTTGAGAACAAGTACTAAGAAGTGGCTTAACCTCAATGTGTACTTTTAAGTATTTCTTTAATTGTTAAGTGTTTACATTAAGTAAACACCACACATTTTCAAAGGATTAAAAGACTTTACTAATTAACCGATATAGTTTTATTCCATTCAATCACACACACATATGTGATCTAACACCACATCACCCTAGACTCACCTAGAGATTGGTCTTGAATTGGACAAGTCTTGAAACGTTCTTGCACTAGGCTAGACGGACCTGAAATAAGCAGTTCAGAAACATGATCATCCATCCAAACAATGCGGTTCTGAAGAAGGAGTTTGAATTAGATCTAATCAGCTCGGTTCAGGACATAACTTAGTAGTTTATCCTAACTCAGACTAGATCAGTACGTGATAGTTTCAGACCATAAACAGCTTGGCTCAGACCAGTACTAGACAAGATAAAATCTGTCCGGTTTAGAACAATAATATTCTGGCAGTTTGCTTCACTCTAACTACTTAAATGAATTAAGTTAAATATCGGTTCTACTCCTCCTATATCATATCAGTTTGGTTCAGACAAGGTTGATTCAGGACAAGGTCAGTTCAACTCGTTTTAACTTCACTCAGATCATGAACAGTGTAGCTAGCAGTTTTTAAAGATTGATTCCAAGCGAAACGAAACTAAACTGATCAGTACACCATCTTAAACAACTGATCCGACCATGACCTTAGATTAACAACACATGGAATTGCTCAGAACATGGGTAAGGCAGGTATATGAGGCTTACCCTAGATCACCATGGTTAGATGGCCTTAAAAGGATCTCCTCTCCAAGCTTTACACACAGCTGTATTGGATCAAAGAGCGATGAGGGTTTGGTTCATAACAGAAGCTGAACTATGTTTAGGGTTTACTAAAACTCCCTTACCTTCTGATCCTTATCAAGAAAACAAACTGAGCCAACTGGTGGATGAATTTCGTTCAGGTTCCTTCTTGATCTTTCTCTTGATTTTTACTTCTTTCTCTCTGATTTTTTTTTCACTGAAATTCTCTCTTTCTCTCAACAACAAAAACGTGCAAGTTGCTCCCTGAAGGGGTTATATATCTGAGGAGTGTTCCTAGCTGAGTTTCTCAGCTTAACACAAAGCAGAAGTGAGCAAGGACAGCTGGAATCCTGCTTCACCACACCCAGCCACCAGCAACTTCCATTTCTTTCCTTTTAGGAAAGGTTTATAAATCATCTGCTTCTCACATGATCTGTCCAGCAAGCAAGCAGGCAGCTTGTGCTTTTCCTGTGACTTGTGCTGAGAAAGCTGGCATACAAGGTGCTGAAGGACCATGGATGATTTATAAGGAATTTGAAGAAGCTTTTCGGTAATTTTTAAACAGTTTTCGACTAAAATTTCCTCGACCTTTGATTCTTGTCTTGCTTCAACCAAACTCATCTAACTTAAATAAAATTTGACCAACATAGTTATTACTTGACCAGAACTAACAAGGGAAGTCCTTTCGACCACAAGAAAATCCCGGCGAGTCATTAATTCATTGGTTCGATCTTTAATTTTAATTATGATCAATTAAACTCAAATCTGACTTTTCAAAAGTTTCTCGACCAAAATTATATCCACTTGTGAGGGTCATTACACCTTAACTCCGGAACAAACTACGAAAGGCTTGATCCCTGTTACAAGGGTACGTAGGCAGCCTTCACAAGGTGCAGCCCCAATCTTACTGCATTCCGCTCTTAGAGGAATAAGTAGACCACTTTTAACGGACCTTTTCAAACATTGATTCCGCCTAACTTACCAAACCTCCCAAACCACTCGCTAGAACCTTGCGATTCTAACGAGATTCTGGGCCAACTGTTGGGGTCAAAATCAGTTACGACGGAATCAACGTCGGAAACCTACCGGGAGAATGCATTTGTTGGGGTCAAAAACGGTATTCTCGAAATCAGCATCTAAAAATCGTGTTTCTATACGAATGGCGTCTCAAAATCGACTTAACGGAAGTCTCTGGGCCAAAACTTGAAAGAAAGGAATACAGATCGACCAACTCGCCATACGGGTGAGTTGGTCAGCACAGATCGACCAACTCACCCGTATGGCAAGTTGGACAAGACGGACCAACAAACTCACCCGTATGACAAGTTGGACAAGGCCAACTCGCTGGAGAGCGAGTTGGTCAGCACGGATCGACCAACTCGCCCGTATGGCGAGTTGGACAAAATGGGCCAACGCATGGCGAGTTGGACAAGGCCAACTCGTAGTACGGGCGAGCTTGATGACATGAGCAATCTGACTCGCTCGTTTGGTAAGTCGGGTCAAATCAATCCATTTTCACCTCGTCCTCGTTAAACTCCCTCTTTCGATACTTGATCAAACTTATCTTTGTCCCGCCTCGGTCGGGATTGACATTGAAACCTTGGAACCTTACAGAAAGAACTCATTTTCTCGAGAAAGGATTGGGTTGATCGTACAAGACGATAACGGTTAACTAAACACCTAGAGTCACACGTTCCGTAAGAAAGATACTAACTCTCGGACGACGTTGTCTTAATATGTTATCTCGATAAAATCGTGGAAACGCCTAATTCAGAAAATGGCTCGGCGAGGTCTAAAGCTCGTTTAAAGGCCCACTCGCGATTTTATCCGAAATAAAGCCCAAACTTTGTGACGTTTTATATTTTATTTTGCAGGAAAGGATAAATGCTAAGTTCGAAGGGATAATTGTCAAGATCGAAGGATAAATATTAAGTTTCCGAAGATAATCCTTAAGATTGAGGGAAAAAGGAATATTTCCGCGAAGCGATAAGTTCAACCAAGGGCAGAAGGGGACCGAGCAAACCATCCCTAGAGGAGTATAAAAGGAATTCAAGGGTGATGATGCAGAGGACACACGGAAATCTCTACTCAGAGCAAACATAGCTTAGCACTTAATGCATTTGGGCAACTTTCCGTTTTTGTTATTTTAGCTGCGACTCAACTAGGGTTTTCAGTCTTAGGTTATTAGAACTAGGGATCTCACCGATAACTCTCATAGCCTAGGCTCATATCCTGTTGTAAACACTCATACGCAAATTTGGAATAAGACATATATTTGCTCTCTTTTTGATTCTTACTTTTTTCATATTTTGTTCGTATTCTGATTGATTGGCGTGTGGTTTAGCAGATATCTGGGACCTCTGGGAAACTAGGGTTTACCCTGTGTTACTAATTCAACAGAAATCGACAGTGTGAATTTTGGTTTCCACAATATGTAGCTCTACTCAAACATAGTAGCTCTCTCTAGAACTGCTCTGATGTTTGCTTCTTGCACATTGAAGACTCTACCGTCTATAGCTCGTGCATTACCATTCTCATCTCTGTAGATGCCATACTAATCTTTCTTTTCCCAATGGAAAATTCTCCTGCCATCAGCATCATAAGCTCTCTTCCATTCTCTATATGACCGTCGATCAATAGTGTGTTTATCCAGTCGAACAATCGCAGACTTCCTGACCCATAAGGGTTAGAAGTATAAAACTGGTGCACCCCTGGAAAGGTGGTGTCGATTGATGCATGTTGACTATTGTCGATCGGTTTAGGGTGTTCGGAAGTGTATAGATCATTATGGATGGGCTCGTTCTTATGCTCCTCATTATCGATCAATGCTTGTACTTGTGCGTCGATCGATGACTGATGTTGTTGGCCAAATAAATTTCCTGATCCATTAGCCATAACAAGGACATCTGGTACATCCTCCTTAGGTATGTTTAGAATTCTCCCATAAAGAGCTCGTGCACATCCTTATGTATCTCTGAAAATTCCAAACTCATCTTGTCTGAGATAACCAACATCTGTATCTTCTGCTCTTGGTTCTTGTTCTGGTGTGCGTCCTATATCGTTTGAAGGCAATAAGATGTCGTCGCTCGATGTTCGACTATTTACTTCCGCGCTCATTACCCAGCCAGTTTCTTCCAGTGCTAGGCAGCGAGACTCAATCAACTCTTCCTCTTTGTAATCTGCATCTATTCTTTGTAAGCTTCACCGTATCCTTTGTATGCCTAATATGTGTCGATCGATGGTGTGTGGTGACTGTCGATCGATGCTCGATAATCAGACTGTTCGCCGGAAAGGTTCCCAGCTCCATTGGCCATCGCAAATATATCTGCTACATCTTCCCTCGTGACATGCAGAATTCTGCCATCCGTAGCTCTTTCGTGACCATTTGGATCTCTCATAATACCTGTAGGATCCCTGATCCTGGTAAGGACCGAAGGCATGAACCTAGGACAAGTGAACAAGCAAGCTGGTCGATATGATTAAAATCAGGCTTTCCAAGGTCGAATATAAGGTATGTATGGTCTGGAAGTTGATATAAGGACTAGACCTTGCATGAAGAAAACGTGGCTGTCTTGATTCAGATCATAGAAATGATTGTCAACAAGATATGATGAAGGAATGATCGGAAATGATCATGAAGTGACTCTACCAGGTCGGGAAAGATCCAAGGGGCTTAGCCACAGGTAATAAGCTAAGGGAAAGGAACTGGACAAGCTGTACAAGCTGAGTTATCAACTTAAACTCTCGCTGGCCAGCTCACACTAGCTGAACACCAGCAAAATACTAGCTGGATACTCGCTAACCAGCTCACAACAGCAGAACACTAGCTGGACGAAGTGAATATCAGCTGGGTAAGCTGTAGTATCTGGGTTACCAGCTAAACAGTATCTGAGCATTCACTGGAAAGCTCACATTAGCTGAACACACACTGATCAGCTGACACTAGCTGAAGTACTAACTGAGCTAGCTGGCCGAGCTGGCGATCAGCTCGACTTAGCTGACCAATGTGGTTGGCTACTGACCTTTCTGGGTGATCTGACACTCTAGGTGGGTGGTTGGGAAGTTACAGGGGCGCCTGGTAACTGCCAGGCCCAAGGGGTGCGATCTGTACCATTGATTTAATCAATGGCCAAAATTGAGGCTGAAGGGGTGCGATTCTTAGAAAGGAAACTGCTCTTTTTCTTATAAATAGAGGGCAATTACGTTGGTTTCCAGGCACGCCAGGTCTTCCTCCTACTCCCTGAAACACAAAGAAACACATAAATAAAAGGGTATATGGCCGGATTAAACAATCCAAGGCCAAGAGGCACATGAAGGCAAGAAGGAGACTGTTTTGTGGGTAATCATTGGGGAAGTTATGCACGGCCCATTGATGGGTTTTGATATTTATTGACATCACCCAAGGCCTTCTCCAGAGCCTTAGAACACACGCAAATGTTCAAGAGCGCAGAGAGAAGGCCGCAAACAGATTCATGGAAGTTCAAGGGTAGAGATGTGCGACCCATGGAGGGATATTATCATGCTTCATAAAGACGTGTGTTGGAGGAGAATGATCGTTCATGACTAGGATGGACACATGATCTTACAAGATCAAGTATATGGTAATTGATTTATGATTACATCTCGGATTACAATTTTGTATCATGTAGGAACGATTATAGCAAAGCATGATACGTCCCTGAAGACAATATATTAAGTGATGTGATCTAAAGATCCAATAGTTGATGAAAGGGGCCAGTTCATGGTTGGTATAATCGTCCATACGGTGTGTTGGACGGATCCAATGCATCGACAATACCATAAGGGGAGAGTCATGGGAACATGGTTGTGTTGATCACGGCCTGACCATCAGAGTGTGATCTATGAATGGATATGAGTGGCCACGATAAAGGTCCAAAGGTGAAGGGTTGTGACCTTTGACCAAGGTAGTTATCAATGATAGTTATCCGAGTATACGGAAACTGATGCAATATGGGTGTAATGGCCGGATGCTTAAAAGGGCTGATGATGTCTCACACTATCAACCATAATCTGGGCTTGGATTGAATGGTATGATGAGTGTCCCAGCCAATAGGCGTGAATATCTTGAGAGTATGCGACTTGCAGCAATGCAAAACAAGAGTATGGCTAGTACTATGGGTCGGGGACCATAAGTATTGAGTCTAGGCGTACTAATTCAAGGAAGGCCGTGTTTTAACTTACCATATTGAGTATGGACGACCTGATCCATGGATGATGGATAAAAGGGTTGGATCTAACTTGGTTTAACATACATTGGCTTGGAAGACAAGGCTGATCAGGCTTTCGGGAATGTTATTTCGATGGTCGGCCAAGTAATAGGGAAGTCTCATCGGATCCAAGCCATGTGGGGCGGTTGGTTGATTGACTTAGGATCTGATGAGCATTGTTAGTCCAGAAGATGGACTTGGTACCATATCCTATAGGACAAAGGGAGATAGGACAGTGCATGAGTCAAGAAGAGGCTCGATGCATGTCTTTAGCGAATGAAGACTTCTCACTGGTTACTTGATCAGTGGGAATGGTTGGTTGAATGACTAAGCACCAAAGAGAATGGTTCCTGTATGTATAAGAAGGTGATAATGAGTTCAAGGCAGCTGGTCGAAGAGTATAAGAGCTGGAAAGAGTAAATAGGAGCTGGGAACAGCTCGGTGTTAGCTCAGCTCAAGTGTACCAGGTCGATGAGCTTGATTTACTAGCTCAGTCAGCTGGGATCACCTCGGTTTCAGCTCAGCTCAAGTGTATCAGCTCGATGAGCTGGATGTATTACCTCAGTCATCTAAATCAGCTGAACCGATGGGCTAACAAGCTCCGTGGATGTGGCAAAGGTATGACCTAGAAATTACTTGGATAGATTAGTATCTTGCTAGGATTCTGGTAGAAGGGTTTAGGGAAATGGAACCTCGGATCAGTGTGACTGGAACTGACCAAGGATTGTTATATAAGCTGATTGGTGGTAAGTGTAATGACCAAGGCATAGAAAATTGGACCGGACATATTCCAAATGAGTTATAAATCAATGGTTAATAAAGAATATTCCGCTGCGTATTGTTAGATATGATCTAAGCTAAAAAGTGACTAAGTTGGTCGTAAGCTAAGGTCTAAGATAGCCCTCACCTTTATGCGAAATTAAATAATAAGGGTAATAAAAGAGAGGCTTGGCCAGGACGTGGCCATAACGACAAAGGACATCGACTGCTGCTTTGGCAGCCGGGTTGGGGCCCTTTAAGTTGGTATCAGAGCATGCTTGATCCTATTAAGGACAATGCTCAAAGAAGTGATGTTCAAACCGATATTACTTCAAAAAGACTAAGATGTCTAAGAAACCTTAAGTTGCAGTGAGCCGAGTAGGAGTTGAGAACATGGAAGTTGCAAGACAAACCATCTTAGCCAAGATTGACTCTCCAAGGGAAAGAACCTTAAAACCAAAAGTTTGGTCAATCTAGTTAATTAGAAGTGATAGAAAGTTTTAAAGTACAAAATCAATGTAATTCTTATATCTTATGGACGAAATGACCAAGAGCGATACTTGGACAAGAGAGTGGCTGCGGTCGGGAAACGACCAGCACTCTACTGGAGATAAGTGTTACTCCTTGGCAACAGTGCAATATAAGTGAGAAATTGGAGATGCTCAAGCTGATATAAGGAAACAATACATGACTAGTACACAAGTGTGATCGGATAGATCAGCTAGAACTCAGTGTAAGTCAAGGTAATATTTCCTTAATCCAGGTCAGATGGGACAGACAATTCCAAGGTGAATCTGATATAAAGGAAAGGGAAAAGAAAACTCGTTATGTTCTCCATGTTCGACGGAAGAGCATGATATTGGGTATCCTACTATGATGGGGATTGAGGTATATGATTAAACGCTTTTGTGAATGGTATGGGACGCTCATGGAAGTGTTACAATTTGGAGAATCATATTGGACAATTTCCAAACGTGTGATCAAAACCGAAATCCTACTCATTTAGGTACCTAATGCAAAGGGAAATAGTAACATGATTGGCAATGCCATGAAGGATGTTATGGGACGTTCTTTATGTTTTGGTCAGGAACTGTGGTATTTTCCATGGGAAGATAAGCTTGTAAAATTGTTTTCAAAAATTGTGATTGGCCTAAGGTAAGCTACACTTGGGGTAAGCGGCCTAGGGAAACAAGATAAATCCACTAAGCCTCGACCAAGGTTGGTGCGAGTGACTTAGGAGTCTAAGTGATCCTACCAGGACTTGACCAAGAGTAGACGTTACCTTAGGCATCATGATGTGGTATCTAAGGCTTATCAGGTACGACATGTGACTTAGGGAAAGGATCATGCTTGGTTAGGCAATCGAGTCCAGGAAAGGGACCAGGGTTGACTAACATGCTTGAGTCTGAGAAGGATCTAGTCAGGACTGACTAAGATCAAAGGAAAGACTACCTGGTTGTATGATACTAGGGTCGCAGAACGACCAAGTCCGGTAAAGGACAAGGGTCTGGTAAGTTGACCGAGTCCGGTAATGGACCAGGGTCATGATAAAGACGATCAAGTCCAGAGAGGGACAAGGATCACAGTAAAACCAAGTCGTAGATTGACCTAGCGTTGGGATAAAATGATCAAGTCCAGGAAGGGACGAGGATCACATGACGACCAAGTCGGAGGTAGGCCTATGGTCGGGGTAAGACGATTAAGTCCGGAATTGGACTAAGATTGCAATATTACCAAGCTGGACAATTTTTGGTTGGATTATAGGAATGGTCAAGCTTAGAGAGAGCTTGATCATGGTACATGATGGTCCACAAAGGACTAAAGGTTGAGGGCAATCTATTAGGACTCGCAGTAAAGCGAGCAGCCTAAAGATTGAACAAGTCCACTAAAACTTGACTATTACGTCGAGTGGCTTAGGGATGGGAATTAATCCTCTATAAATCGAGCGGTACAACAAGCGGCTTAGGGACTGGGATTGATCTAGTTGTCTGACTAAGATGTATGATCTAGTCATGATGAACTAGGATCATGGGATGCGCGATTATGTTCTAATGGGACTAATCGTAAGGATGGGACCAAGTCTACAGGAGACTAAGGTCTGGAATATATGATCAATCTAGAAAAGATGATTGATCATATGGGAAGAAGACAAAGAGAGACAAAACTAGGAGAAGGGATATGAACTTGGTGAACATTCTGACCTCAACATGGGAATTTGGGACGATTCATTAAGTTAAACAAGGATTGACCACTTGGGTTGAATTAAAGTTGGTGTCATCCAAGTGGGGGATACTAGTTATGCTACTGATCAACGATTTGATCGGTTAGAATGATCATGGGAAAGGAAGCAGGCGATTTGGTTGTGAAGAAACAATCTAGTTCGTTCCAAGTCCAAGATTAGACCAAGTTCGGTTGGAAAATTTAGACAGGATACAAGGTATAACAAATAACGAATTTGAGGAGGAATTATTTCTAAGTGAGGAGACTTGTAGCAACCCCGATCCTGGTAAGGACCAGAGGCATAGACCTAGGACAAGTGAACAAGCAAGCTGGTCGATAGGATTAAGGTCAAGCTTTCCAAGGTCGAATGGAAGGTCTGGATGGTCTGGAAATTGATATAAGGACTACACCTTGCATGAAGAAAACGTGACTATATTGATTCAGATCATAAGAAATGATTGTGAACATGATATGATGAAGGAATGATCGGAAATGATCATGAAGTGACTTCACCAGGTCGGTAATGCATCAAGGGTCTTAGCCACAGGTAATAGGCTAAGGGAAAGGATCTGGAAGAGCTGTACAAGCTGAGTTATCATCTTAAGCTCTCGCTGGCCAGCTCACAGTAGCTGAACACCAGCGGAATACTAGCTAGATACTTGTTAACCAGCTCACACCAGCAGAACACTAGCTGGACGAAGTGAATATCATCTTGGTAAGCTGTAGTAGCTGGGTTACCAGATAAACAGTTGCTGAGCACCCACTGGCCAGCTCACAGTAGCTGTACAGTAGCTGAACACACACTGATCAGCTCACACTAGCTGAAGTACTAGCTGAGCTAGCTTGCCGAGTTGGCGATCAGCTCAACTTAGCTGACAAAGCTGGTTGGCTACTGACCTTTTTGGGTGATCTGGCACTCTAGGTGGGTGTTTGGGAAGTTCCAGGGGCGTCTGGTAACTACCAGGCCCAAGGGGTGCGATCTGGACCATTGATTAAATCAATGGCCAGAATTGAGGCCGAAGGGGTGAGACCCTTAGAAATGAAAGTGCCCTTTCTCCTATAAATAGAGTGCAATTCTGTGGGTTTTCAGGTACGCCAGGGCTTCCTCCTACACCCTGAAACACAAAGAAACACATAAATAAAAGGGTATATGGCCGGACTAAACAATCCAAGTCCAAGACGCACATGAAGGCAAGAAAGGAGACTGTTTTGTGGGCAATCAATGGGGAAGTTATGCACGGCCCATTGATGGGTTTTGATCTTTATCGACATCACCCTAGGCCTTCTACAGAGCCTTATAAGACACGAAAATGTTCAGGTTAGCAGAGAGAAGGCCGGAATTCACTCTCCATGGCCAAGGCAGCTTTAAGGGCAGATGTGTGTAGAAAAACAGATTCATGGGAGTTCAAGGGCAGAGATATGCGACCCTTGGAGGGATATTATCATGGATACTAAATTTATCAGGCTTCATAAAGAAATGTGTTGGAGGACAATAATCATTCATGACTAGGATGGACACATTATCTTACAAGATCAAGTATAATGTAACCGATTTATGATTGCATCTTGGATTACAATTTTGTTTCTTGTAGGAACGATTATAGCCAAGAATGATACGTCCATGAAGAAAATATATACTGTGATGTGATATAAAGATCCAAGAGTTGATGAAAGGTCCCGGCTCATGGTTGGCATAATCGTACATATAGTGTGTTGGACGGATGCAATGCATCGACAATACCATAAGGGGACAGTCATTGAACTTGGTTGTGTTGATCACGGCATGACCATCAGAGGGTGATCTATGGATGGATATGATTGGCCACGATCAAGGTCCAAAGGTGAAGGGTGTGACCTTACACCAAGGTAGTTATCAAATATAGTTATTCGAGTATACGGAAACTGATGCAAGATGGGTGTAATGGCCGCATGCTTATAAGGGCTGATGATGGCTCACACTATAAAACATAATCTGGACTTGGATTCAATGGTATGATGAGTGTCCCAGAAAAGAGGCATGAATGTCTTGAGAGGATGCGACTTGCAGCGATGCAAAACAAGAGTATGTCTAGTATTATGGGTCAGGACCATAAGTATGAGTCTAGGCGTATTAATTCAAGGAAGGCCGTGTGTTATCTTACCATATTGAATATGGACGACCTGATCCATGGATGATGGATCAAAGGGTCGGATCTAACTTGGTTAAAGATACATTGTCTTGGAAGACAAGGCTGATCAGGCTAGCGAGAATTTTATTTCCATGGCCGGTCAAGTAAGAGGGAAGTCTCATCGGATCCAAGACATGTGGGATATTTTGTTGATGGAATTAAGATCTAATGAGAATTGTTAGTCCAGAAGATGGACTTGGTACCATATCCTATAGGACAAAGGGAGATAGGACAGTGGATGAGTCAAGAAGAGGCTCGATGCATGTCTTTAGCGAAGGAAGACTTCTCAATTGTAACTTGGTCAGTGGGATGGTTGGTTGAATGACTAAGTACCGAAGAGAAGGGTTCATGTATGTATAAAAAGGTGATAATGAGTTCAAGGCAGCTGGTCGAAGAGTATAAGAGCTGGAAAGAGTACATTGCAGCTGGAACAGCTCGGTGTTAGCTCAGCTCTAGTGTACCAGGTAGATGAGCAGGATGTACTAGCTCATTCAGCTGAGATCAGCTCGGTCTCAGTTCAGCTCAAGTGTATCATATCGATGAGCTGGATGTACTACCTCAGTCAGCTCGATCAGCTGAACCGATGAGCTAACAAGCTCTGTGGATGTGACAAAGGTATGACCTAGAAATTACTTGGATAGATTAGTATCTTGCTAGGATGCTGGTAGAAGGGTTTAGGGAAATAGAACCTCGGATCAGTGTGACTGGAAATGTCCAAGGATTGTTCTATAAGCTGATTGGTGGTAAGTGAAATAACCAAGGCATAGAGAATTGGACATGGCAAGTTCCAGATGAGTTGTAGATCAATGGTTAGTAAAGAATATTCCGCTGCATATTGTTAGATATGATCTAAGCTAGAAAATGACTAAGTTGGTCGTAAGCTAAGGTCTAAGATAGCCCTCTCCTTTAAGCAAAATTAAATAATAAGGGTAATAAAAGAGAGGTTCGGCCAGGACGTGGCCATAACGATGAAGGACATCGACCGCGGCTTAGGCAGCCGGGTTGGGGCCCTTCAATACCGAACTCATCTGGTTGTAGATAACCATATTCCCTCTCGCATTCTGCTGCTGAATTTAGTTTGGACTCTGATTTAATGCCCGTATCGATCGATGGTGATTGGTTACCATCGATCGATGTCAATTTCCAGAGTTTATGGGAAACATGAAAAACACCAGCCTCCTCCATTGCAATACTTTGGTATTTAATTATCTTTTCTTCTATGTAGTCCTAATCGTGCACGAGGTTGGCTGAGTTGTAATCGTGATCTGCATGGAATGTGTTGGTTGGTTGTGAATGGTGAGTGTCGATCGATTACAAGGGGTGGTGTCGACCGATTTTTGAACTGGAAGCCCGTCGATCGATTGTCTGGGTTGGGTATGGGTCAATGCTCCATCTTCCGACTCCTCATTGGACTCATAATCTCAGAATCATGTGGCCACAAGATCTCCATCATTACACAATTCAATCAGAGTAGCTTTGTTCTTATTCTTAACATATTCATAAAGGATATTTTGATTAATTGGAGATAGATACAACCTGTTCAACTTTATATCGCAGATAGCTCCCACAGTGGCCATGAATTCTCTCCCAAGTAGTAGTGAAGAGTTACAATCTATCATGATGTCCATCACATGGAAGTGTACTGGGATGAGGGCGTTGTTAATCTGCACTGGAACATCTTTTACCATCCCTCCTGAGTTCACTCTTGAGCAGTCTACAAATGTGAAAGAATCATTGGAGGGTTCCACTTTCAGGTTCAGCTCCTCTACCATAGACTTTGGCATAATGCTCACTGATGATCCAGTATCCCAAAGGGCATGGGATATTTGTTTCCTTTGATGAAGCATGGAACTACGAACTTTCCAGGATCACTTTTCTTCCTCAGACAAGTCCTTTGCTTCATCTTCTCTCTGAGATGATTGAACATGATTTATATATCATAATCTGTCTCCCTTGTTTCTCTGAAAAACATCCACAATCTGTGAGTATAATAAGCTTCATCAAAAGAAATATCTAGAGGAATTTGAAAACTCTTTTAGCAAAGCTATCCATCTCCTTCTCATTGGCTACACTGCGTTGATGTTTGGGGATCTTTCGCTTCCTCTTGTAATGTCCCTCATCTTCTCTATCAAGATCCATAGCTTAAGACGTGTATGTATTCTGTTCTAAAACTGTCACAGTCAGACGCACAATCAAACTTGCATTGATATTCGGCAATCGAACTAGTTTCCTCATCTGTCGATCGATGCTAAGGCCGCATTGTCGATCGATACCTCTATTGCTCTGTCGGCCGGTTCTCTGAATTCTGCGTCGATCGACATCAGTCGATTCACACAAAGCCATTGATACTGCATGATTCGCTGTCAATCGATTGTCATTGCTCGATGTCGATGGACACCAATGGGAACTTTCGAATGACATAGAACTTTCCACACGAAAATCTCCTTCTTGGAGCTTTTCTCTCTTAACCTCCTGTCAAAAATCATCATTAATCAATGCATTGACGTGGTGGTTTTGTCCAGCCTCCATTTTCTCCTTAATCAAGCTCTCATGCCTCCTATTTTTTTCACTTGTCTGCATCACTTGATTCTCCAAGTTCTTCACATGGGTGCTGAGGTTTTTGAACTTGGTATTGAGGTTGACGTACAAACCAACTATTTTTCCAATGAAATCAACAATCATCTTTTTCTGTCCCTCTAAAACTCTGTCAACCATTGCTTCGATCTTGCTTTCTTAAGCTTCTGGAGGAGGATTCTGGTAGTAGGAAAGTCCATAAGTTTTGTTGTTGTTGAAGGGCCTTCTCTGTGAACCCTGATTAAAGTTACTCCTTTAACCATTCCCATAGGATTTCATGTTGAAACCTGGATTCCCTTGTCTATGGAAACCATTCCAATCAATGTAGTTCACATCCCCTTCTTCAATCTCATCATCTCCATACTTTATTGCTCTACTTATGCAAAAGTAACCTGCTTCTTGAAGAAATTCTGAACACTATCCAGTTTTGCCTTGACTTCTTCGATATGCTCCTTGCTCACAGCTGGATTTGATTTCTTCCTCTCAAAATCTGTGTTCTTGGTACTGTTGTTGGATGTCAGATTCTCAATCAATCTTGTAGCTTCTTCAGGGCACCTAGTGCTAAAATTTCCCTCACTAGTTGTGTCTAAAGCCATCTGATACTGTAATCCAATACCTTTGAAGAAGGTGCCAAGAAGCTGCATTTTGTTGAACCCGTGATGTGGACAATCTTTCTGGTGTGACTTGAATCTGATCCAAGAGTTTCTTAAAGACTCTGAAGGTTCTTGTGAAAAAGTAGCAATCTTGCTCCTCAGATATTTTTCTCTTGCGTCGTCATAGAAGTTACGTAAGAAAGCGTTCTTGATGTCAGTCCAGGATGTCGTAGATCCTGGTGATAGCTGCTTAAGCCAATATGAAGCTTCTCCAGAGAGTGAGTACTTTAAGAGCTTACAAAAGGGATAATCCTCATGGACTCCATTGGCTTTAATAGCAGTCACTAGATCCTCAAATCACTCCAGATGGTCAATAGAGTGCTCATGTCGCAACCCATGCTAAAGCATCTGCGCTACAAGTCCGAAGAAGGGGGGCTTTATCTCAAAATCGTTTCTCTGAAAAGCTGGAGGATGAATGGCGGATCTGTTGGCGTTGAACTGGTCTGGAAGGTTATAGTCAGCCAGTGTTCTCTGAGCATCTTGGGCTTTAGCTTCAGGTTGAGCTACTGCAGCGTCTGCTTCTATATCAGGGATTACAGTCCCTTGATCATCTATCTTTTGACCTTCTGCATTACGCAGATGACCGCTGAGGTCATGCAAGTCTCCGTTCTCATTTTGAACCAATACTAAAGTCACAACCATCTGAACTTGTTTGCTGCTGTCGATCGATACGGGTAAGTTGCTGTTGATCGATTAGGTGTGATCGATGTCGATCGATGCTCGAGTTCTGATATCGGTCGATGCTGTCCGTAAAGAAGTGTCATTCAACTCTGTGTAGGTGCCGTCGATCGATTCTTGTCGTCTTTCTTTTCGGATCTTAGAAGTTCGAGCTTCTCTGGGTCTGAGAATAGTAGTTCTTGTTCTTCATTGCTCCTGGTACTATTTTGCATGTACCTGAAAAACAAGGAAAAGAAAAGTTTAGTAACTTAAAAGTAAAAAACAAACCTAGACTAAATCCTAGGCAACGGCGCCAAATTTGACGTGGTGTGTTTATTGTTCTAGTAGGGTATGAATATCCTAAACAACTAACTATCAAATTAACCATAATCTTAACACACAAATATTACTCTTGGCAAAAGAGATCAGGTGTAGTACTTAGGGATCGAATCCACATAGAGCAATGACACACAACAAATTTCTTATTTCTAAAGACTAAGCTAGGTAAATATATATACTAGTAGCAAACAATCAGTTTAAGAAAATAGTCCTTATCAGGAGGTATAGATGTAATATGGAAATATGCTATTAAACTAAATGTTGCAAATGTAAGTATGCTTGACCTAGCTTTTCAAGATTAATGGATTATATGGAATAGGAAGCACGGAAATGTAAATATTCTAGAACTCAAATATTAATTATTCTGGCCCTTTTAACTATAACTCTCACATGCGAGCAAAAGGAAAGACCATCGATCGACGGCTAACGCCTGATGTCGATCGATGGTGAAATCAGAAGGAAGTGTAAATGTGTTACAGCCTGGGATTCAGACTATGAACTTATGGGTTCTGAGGTTTAGTTTATCCGATTGGGTACTGGTGATGGTCGAGTGTATGCAATGGGTGTAGGATGGATCCGGATGGTGCGATTGTTCCTGAAACAAATAAGAACCCTTAATGAGTTTTTTATAGTTTATGTATGAAGAACAAGGACAACAAGATGATGACTGATATGAAACAAAGTGAGACGATTTTTATAGGTCTTTGGTTTAAGATGCAAGTGATGGATAGAAAGATGGATTGATGGATCCTTGTTGCTGGACGGATGTCTCTCTCAACAAGAATAGTGGATGAATGATGAAGTGATGATGGAATTCGGCTTGTTGGATGTGTATCTCTCCCAAGCATAATCAGTGGATGGAATGGAATGAGGAATCGCCACAAGTTTGGTGATTTGAACTTGATAAGATTCGGCCTCCTCTAGATTGGCTTCTCACGCAGAAACTGGAGAGAGAGTAGGGTTTTCTTTGCTAGGGCAAACTGACTCATATATTTTATAAGGCTCAAAAAAAAATACAAGACCACTTATAAGGGGTTTATATAGTACCCGATGTGGTTTGCCCATCTATGGGACTTGATGCAAAACAATATGAAGTTCAATACATTAAGGCCTAAACAGCAAGAGTGCCGACTCCTTAGCCTCTAAACAAAGGCTAATAATTTTCTTGAATTATTGGACTCGAAAATAAATAAAAGGAGTTTAACAATTTTCCCATAAGTTCTTAAAATCGTAAATGCAAACATATATAAAAGAACCACAAACCAAAAACAACAAACTGGTTAAAAATCAAATTGAAATCTCGCCTTCTTACCTTTGTGGCATAAGTGGGTTACTCAGAACCGGATTGAATTGGGGTTGGTTCTTGACCGAGATTGCAAATGGAGAGGATTAGACCAGTTTGGTTATGGGCGAGTGATTTGAATTGAATTGGACCGGTTTGGCCTTGAACCTCTATTGGACCAGTTTTATCTCGAATCTTCAATTGGACCATCTCTTGAATCATCACTTGGTCTTGCCCCTCTTGATCTAGGATCTCTTGGACAGCTTTGGAGAAACCAGCTCTAATGGACTTGGCTTCGTTCTGGGTGGTTGCACCATGTCTGATGATGGGAACCTTTACTTGGATGGCCGCATCATTCCCGCCCCCTTGGAAAGGTTCTAACCTCAGAACGCTATCATCTGCAAGATTAGGGGACAAGTCATATACATTGAAAACAGGGGAAATCGTAAACTCACCTGGAAGCTCAAGGTTGTAAGCATTGTCATTGATCTTCTCTAGGACCCAGAATGGGCCGGTCCCACGGGGTGATAGTTTGGACTTTCTCTCTTCTGGGAACCTCTCAGATCTCATATGCAGCCACACCAAATCGCCTGGTTTGAACAACACATCCTTTATGTTTTTGTCAAGCTGGGCCTTGACCTTGGCCGCCTTGGCTTCTAGTATCTTCTTGGTCTTTTGGTGCATGTTCTGGACAAACTCGGCCTTGACTGCAACATCTCGGTTGCGGTACATAGGGCTTGGAAGTTCAAGAAGGTTCATGGGGATTTCGAGCTGGAAACCATAAATAACTTCAAAAGGAGAGAGGTTAGTATCAGAGTGTCTAGCATGGTTATAAGCAAACTCGATGAATGGTAAACATGATAACCAATTCCTTATGTTCTTACTGACCGTAGCTCTCAACAGCTGAGAGAGAGTACGGTTACTACCTATGTTTGACAATTTTTCAGGGGCTGGCAAGTGGTTGTGAACAACAGCTTGGTACCAATCTTACCCCACAGTGTCCTACAGAAATGGGTGAGGAACTTGGAGTCTCGGTAAGATATAATGGTTCTAGGAACACCATGTAGACGGACCACCTCCTTGAAAATAGATCGCCTGTCTGAGTAGCATCATTGGTTTTGTTGCATGCTATGAAATGGGCCATCTTAGCGAACCTTTCCACCACTAAAAAAATGGAGTCCATCATGCTGGTAATAAGGACCGGATGCCCCTTGTGTAGTTTTACTGAAAACTTCTTGAAAATCAAGGTAAGTAGCATAAGAATCCTTAATAAATTCAGAACCCTTGATCTTAGCTTCCATGGTTGAGATGAGAGTGTATCGCCTAGACAAGGCATCGGCCACAACATTCTCTTTGCATTTCTTGTACTTGATCACATAAGGGAAATTCTCCACAAACTCCAACCATTTGGCGTGTCTCCTCTTGAGTGTGGTCTGACCTCTTAGATGCTTGAGTGTCTCATGATCTGTATGGATAACAAATTCATTACACAAAAGATAATGTTGCCAAGTTTCAAGGGATCTTACTAGAGCATATAGCTCTTTGTCATAGGTCGGGTAATTGAGGGCAGCTCCACTCAATTTTTCACTAAAGTAGGCCACTGGTCGGCCTCCCTGCATAAGTACAGCTCCTATGCTTGAACCTGATTCATCACATTCAATCTCAAAAGTTCTGTCGAAGTTAGGCAGAGTAAGGACTGGTGCATGAGTCAAACTATATTTAAGCTTATTGAAGGATTCTTCTTGGTCCGGACCCCAAGTAAAGGATACATTCTTCTTGATCACAGAGGTCATAGGGGCAGCAATAGTACTGAAATCCTTGACAAAATGACGATAGAAGCTGGCTAGACCATGGAAACTGTGACATGTCCTATGCTAGCCGGTGTGGGCCAGTCTTGTATCGCCTTGATCTTCTACTCGTCTACCTTCAGTCCCTGTGAACTCACAACAAATCCTAAAAACACTACTTGGTCAGTGCAAAACACACATTTCTTGAGATTAGCATATAGTCCTTCATTCCTCAAAGCTTTCAGCACCTGTTCTAAATGACCAACATGTTCGGGTAAACTATAACTATAGATCAGTATGTCATCAAAGTATACTACCACAAACTTACTGATGTATGGCCTTAGAACCTGATTCATGAGTCGCATGAAAGTTCTTGGTGAATTGGTGACACCAAAGGGCATCACTAGCCCTTTATACAACCCTTGCTTGGTTTTGAAAGTAGTCTTCCACTCGTCTCCTTCCTTCATACGGACTTGGTGGTATCCACTCCTGAGATCAATCTTAGAAAACACAGTAGACACACTTAGTTCATCCAACATATCATCTAATCTTGGTATGGGGTACCGTTATTTGATGGTTATGTTGTTGATGGCTCGGCAGTCCACACACATACGCAATGATCCGTCCTTCTTGGGCACTAATAGGACCGGGACTGCACATGGGTTGAGGCTCTCACACATGTAACCCTTGTCCATAAGATCTTGGACCTGCTTCTACAACTCATTGGCTTCCTTAGGGTTAACACGGTAGGCAGGTCGGTTAGGAAGGGGTGCACCAGGCACAAGGTCAATCTGGTGTTCTATGCCACGGATTGGGGGCAAACCGGCATGAATCTCTTCAGGAAATACATCCTTGTACTTCTCCATAAGGTCTTGCACATCAGCTGGTAACTCATCGGCCTCAAATCCTGCAAATAAAAACTTCCTTAAATATCATTAGTAGCACCTGCCTCACATGGTATAAAGATTTAATCACATGACTAGAAATAATATAAAGGCTAGTCTTAGTTACCTTGTGAGTCTGGGACATTGCTTTCTGCATGTCATGAACCTCTTGTAGGCTGAGAGGTGCTAAGGTGTGTTTCTTATGGTTGTGGGTGAAGCTGTAGACATTGGTTCGGCCGTGGTGGATGGTTCCCTTATCAAACTGCCATTGTCTACCTAGGAGTAGATGACCGGCTTGCATGGGCACCACATCACACTTAACTTGATCATGGTATTTGCCAATACTAAAGGATATCACCACCTGCTCGGTTATCTTAAGCTCAGTTTGATCATTGAGCCATTTGAGTCGGTATGGACGAGGATGTGAAGTCTTGACCAAACCCAGCTTATCAACAAGATACTTGCTAGCCACGTTAGTACAAGAACCACAATCTATGATCAAACTACATACCTTTTGCTTAACATTATATCTTGTGTGAAAGATGTTTTCTATTTGGACCATCTCTGGATCAAATAGAGCACTAAGGGATCGCCTGGTAACCAGCAACTCCCTGGTTTCTGGATAGTCGATCACCTCATCATCAGTTTCAAACGGTTCCACCTCTGCCTCATCCTGAGACTCATACTCTCCATTGGCCTTGAGGATCATTACTCGCTTGGTTGGGCAGTCCTTTTCATAATGTCCTTTTCCCTGAAATTGAAAACAATTGATGTCACGGGTCCGTTGAATTTGAGCTTGAGACTTACCTTGGTCGGATTGACCAGTCTTGGTTGGTTTGGTTTGGTTTCTTTTGAAATGGTTGTCCACATCAATGGACTTGCCCTTATCAACGCTCTTAGGAACAGTGGATGTTAAGGGGGTCTTGCTCTTGGCAATGGACACATTCTTCCTCCTGATATGTTGCTCCGCTTGAATGGCGTAGTGAAGTAGGTCATTGAAGTTCTCATACGGTTGCCTTTCCACCTTGCGTGCAATACGGTCTTGTAAACCGTCCATAAATTGGTCCATTAGGGTCTCCTCGATCTCACGGGTTTTGAGCTTGTTGTGTTGGGATTCAAACTCCACAAAGTAATCCTCCACTGACCTAGTTTCCTTAGACAATTTACGAAAACGTTTCTGTAAGTCTCGTTGGTAATAAGTGGGAACATACCTAGTGCGAAGCTTGGATCGCATCTCGTCCCACGCTTCAACTCTATAGGCTCAACCAGCATCAGCAACCTCACGGTCCCACCATGCAAGGGAATTTTCAGTTAGTTGGGCTGCAGATAGGGCAATCTTTTTTGCATCAGAATATCGGCAGTAGTCGAAGATATACTACATGCGCCTCTCCCATTCAATGTATGCATCCGGGTTAACCTTCCCGGCAAAAGTGGGTGGGTTCAGCTTGAGGTCCTTGCCTCCTTGCCATGGGGCATCCTCATCGTGTTTTCTCCTCCGGATAGGGCTTCCATCTCCTTGGACCCGATGTTCCCCTCGTTCTCCTGCCCTCCCACGAACTGGACGGCGTGCACATCGGTCAGTTGGATCAGAGTCAAAGATTTCTCCTTCGGTTTGGGACTGGGGTCCTCCAAGTACGGATGGTTCCTTCCCATGGGTTGGGGTTCTCCGGTTCGGTTCCCGTGCTCCATTCAGGCAAGGTGTGCGGTTACAGCTGCTAGGGCAGTGTTGAGTTGAGCTTGGCCGGCCAATAGTTGAGCATTGATCTCGGCTTGGGTCGATGCTCCTTGACCTAGGTCTCCAATGCTCACCAAAAAAAAAGTAGGTCAATCACAAAAAGGAACTAAAGAAGGAAGTAATTTATAACAATAGAAGAAGAAAAGAAATGGAAATAAACTTAAACAAAATTTGGAAGATGCAATCGAATATATTTTTTAAAAACTTGGAAATAAAATAATGAAAACCAATCTAGATTAAATAAAGATTCCTAAGACTAAATGAATCAGAGATGGATGAATAATGTTAAAGAAAATAAATGCAAACTAAATCGAATATGTCAAGAAAGGAAAGTGGGATTTGATTTTTAATGGAAGGGAGTATCGACCTTCCGATTAAGGAAAGTGGTCGACCAACTACCCTAAAAATTGGCAGAAGATTATTTTCCAAGTAAAAGATCTAGCAAACCCTAGAAATAATCTTGGCTAGAACAGCAAGAACAATCAACCAAACTCTATTTTTTAAGTTTTCGAATGCCACAAGGTGAAGTGCGATGAACCGATATGCAAAACAAAAGAGAAGGAGATACAACCGAGTACTTTGGAGACTTTAGGTCTGATACCAAAATGTTACAGCCTGGGATTCAGACTATCAACTTATGGGTTCTGAGGTTTAGTTTATCTGATTGGGTACTGGTGATGGTCGTGTGTATGCGATGGGTGTAGCATGGATCCGGAAAGTGTGATTGTTCCTGAAAAAAATAAGAACCTTTTTATGAGTCTTTTATAGTTTATGAATGAAGAACAAGGAAAAGTAGATGATGAATGGTATGAAACAAAGTGAGCCGATTTTTATAGATTTTTGATTTAAGATGCAAGTGATGATTTAATTGATATGCGATGTGAAAAACTAAGGAAATAGAAGGATAGAAAGATGGATTGATGGATCCTTGTTTCTGGACGGATGTCTTTCTCAACAAGAACAGTTGATGGATGATGAAGTGATGATGGAATTCGGCTTGTTGGATGTGTATCTCTCCCAAGTAGAATCGGTGGCTGGAATAGAATGAGGAATTGCCACAAGTTTGGTGATGAGAACTTGATAAGATTCAGCCTCCTTCTAGACTGGCTTCTTACGCAGAAACTAGAGAGAGAGTAGGGTTTTCTTTCCTAGGGTCAACTGACTCATGTATTTCATAAGGCTCAAAAAAATACAAGACCACTTATAAGGGTTTATATAATACCCGTTGTGGTTTGCCCTTCTAGGGGACTTGAAGCAAAACAACATGAAGTTCAATGGATTAAGGCCTAAACAGCAAGAGGGCCAACTCCTTAGACTCTAAACAAAGGCTAACAATTGCCTTGAATTATTGGACTCAAAAATAAATAAAAGGACTTAAACAATTTGCCCATAAGTTCTTAAAATCGGAAATGCAAACATATATAAAAGAACCACAAACCAAAAACAATAAACCGGTTAGAAATCAAATTGAAATCTCACTTCCTTACCTTTGTGGCATAAGTGGGTTACTCAGAACTGGATTGAATTGGGGTTGGTTCTTGACCGAGATTGCAAATGGAGAGGATTAGCTCGGTTCTGTTATGGGCAAGTGATTTGAATTGAATTGGACTGGTTTGGGCTTGAACCTCTATTGAAACAGTTTGATCTTGAATCATGAATTGGCCCATCTCTTCAATCATCACTTGGTCTTGCCCCTCTTGATCTACGATCTCTTGGACAGCTTTGGAGAAACCAGCTGTAATGGACTTGTCTCCGTTTCGGGTGGTTGGACCATGTCTGATGATGGGAACCTCTACTTGGATGGCCGCATCAGAACGAGATTAGATATGTTCTCCAAGCTGATTAAACCAGCTCTCGCATGCGCTTAACAACCTCGTTCAATGGAGTCTATTCTGGCACAGAACCTACTTACTCGGTCCAATTCACTCGTTCAGCGAGTTGGATTGCTTGCTTGGTCCAACTGTCCCGTTCGACGAGTTGGACTACTTGCTCGGTCCAACTTGCCGAACAGGCGAGTTGGACTGCTTGTTCGGTCCAACTCGCCCATTTGGTGATTTGGACTGCTTGCTTTGTCCAACTCGCCGAACGGGTGAGTTGAACTGCTTGCTCTGTCCAACTCACCGAAGGGGCGAGTTGGACTGCTTGTTCGGTCCAACTCGCCGAACGTGCGATTTGGACTGCTTGCTTGGTGCAACTCGCCAAATGGGATAGTTGGACTGCTTGCTCCGTCTAACTCGCCGACAGGTGAATTAGACTGCTTGCTTGGTCCAACTCGCCAAACGGTTGAGTTGGACTGCTTGCTAGGTCCAACTCGACGAACGGGCGAGTTGGACTGCTTGTTGTTCCAACTCGCCAAACAGGCGAATTAGACTGCTCGATCGGTCTCATGCTCCATTTCTCTAGAGTCCTTTGCTCGGGAACCTCTATCGAGATTGTGTCAAGAAAGCTTTTGCACAAAAATGCAGTTTTAGACGTTGATTTTGGAGATGACTGTTGTTGACCCCAACAGTCGTTTGTTTGGATCAGACCATCCTATCCGACAACTTATCTTATAACTTCTTTCTTTTAAATTACACAAAGTTTTTGTCCTGGATTTATACTTCTTTTTAGATAAAAAATATTTCTCGGTAGTTTTTTAGCATTGATTCTGTCGTGACCG
This sequence comes from Moricandia moricandioides, assembly GCA_905132885.1. NCBI lineage: Eukaryota > Viridiplantae > Streptophyta > Magnoliopsida > Brassicales > Brassicaceae > Moricandia > Moricandia moricandioides. Next base: position 104,403 of record CAJHQQ010000212.1, on the reverse strand, counting down.
ATTTTGACCCCAACAGTTAGCCCCCCAACTCGTTAGAATCGTGAGGTTATAGCGCGTGGTTTGGCATGTTTAGTAAGTCAGGCAGAATCAATGGTTAAGAAGTACCGTTGAAAGTGGTCTATTCTTGCACAAAACTTACTTACTCCGTCAAATTCACTCGTTCGGCGAGTTAGAATGCTTGCTTAGTCCAACTGGCCCGTTTCGACGAGTTGAACTGCTTGCTTGGTCCAACTCGCCGAACAGGCGAGTTAGACTGCAGGCTCGATTCAACTCGCCGAACGGGCGAGTTGGACTGCTTGCTTTGTCCAACTCTTTTAACGGGCGAGTTGGACTGCTTGCTTTGTCCAACTCTTTTAACGGGCAAGTTGAATTGCTTGCTCTGTCCAACTCACCGAAGGGGCGAGTTCGACTGCTTGTTGTCCAACTCGTCGAACGTGCAATTTGGACTGCTTGCTTGGTCCAACTCGCCGAACGGGCGAGTTGGACTGCTTGCTCCGTCTAACTCGCCAAACGGGCGAATTAGACTGCTTTCTTGGTCCAACTCGCCAAACGGGCGAGTTGGACTGCTTGGTAGGTCCAGCTCGCCGAACGGGCGAGTTGGACTGCTTGTTTGTTCCAACTCGCCAAGCAGGCAAATTGGACTGCTCGTTCGGTCTCGTGCTCCATTTCTCTTGAGTTCTTTGCTCAGGAACCTCTGTTGAGATTGTTTCAAGAAAGCTTTTGCACAGAAACGCAGTTTTAGACGTTGATTTTGGATATGACCGTTGTTGACCCCGAAAGTCATTTGTTTGGATCGGACCATCCTATCCGAGAACTTATCTTATAACTTCTTTCTATTAAATTACACGAAGTTTTAGTCCTGGATTTATACTTCTTTTTAGATAAGAAATATTTCTTGGGAGTTTTCTAGATTGATTTTGTCGTGACCGATTTTGACCCCAACAGTTAGCCCCCAGCTCGTTAGAATCGTGAGGTTCTAGCGAGCGGTATGGCATGTTTGGTAAGTAAGGCGGAATCAATGGTTAAGAAGGTCCGTTGAAAGTGGTCTATTCACTCCTCCAAGAATGGAATGCAGTAGGATTGGGGTTTGTGCCTTGTGAAGGCTGCCTACATACCCTTGTAAAAGGGATCAAGCCTTTCGTAGTTCGTTTCGGTGATAAGGTTCTTACGTCTTGTTTTCCAATGAGACCTTTATGGTTTAGCTGTGTGTCGTGTATAGATTATCGGGCATGTTGCTGACGATGGCATTGTATAATGGACCTTTGTCATCCTCGAGACTAGCCTCGTAGGCCATTTACTTTGGTCGAGTGTGGCCATTTACTTTGGTTAAGTTATCGGGACTGACAGCGTGTGGCTTTGGATCCCAGCCGCTTTGCGATTTTTTTTATGAATTGTGTTTTGCAATTTAAGAGTGTGTTTGTATTCGTGTGAATGTAGAGGGAAGATTATGAGTTGTCATCTCATAATCTAACTCTGGGTGAATTGCTATACTTGTGGTCTGTTTCAAGATTTTTGTGCAAAGTGTAAAAAAAATTTGATCGAGATTTGAAGGAGAACGCAAAGATGTAGGTAAGGGCAAGAAGGATGCCCAAGAGGGCGATGAGGAGCAAGCCAACGAGTTTGGGCAAGTCTTACTTGTTTTGTCGTAAATCTCAAAGGAAACTTTGATTAAGATGAAACGAAAAGCGTTTCGATTGAGATTCGAACGAGAACTCAAAGGAGAACCTCATCAGGGCTTTCCCAAGTCGCCATGAGGTGAGTTGGAGGGAATAAATCCAACTCGTCATCGAAGCGAGTTGGACGGTCTGCGTCCAACTTGTTTTAATCGTAAAATCTCAACGGAAACTCCAATTGAGACGAAATGAAAAGAGTTACATTCGGGATTCAAAGGAGAATGCAAAGGTGATCCAAAGGACTGCTCGTTCGGTCCAACTCGCCCATTTGTTTTGTTAGATTTTCAGAGTGTAGATAGGTTGTGTGATGAACATCCCCTTTGGGGCAAAGAGTACTTGAAATGAAGATGAGAAGGTTCTGATCTAAACTTGTGTTTACTTGAATCAGAAACAGAGATTAAGAGAGACTAGTATAGATTAGAGAGACTAAGAAAGGGGTAGACTAGAGAGAATCTGAATCAAGAACACTTTGTTTATTGTGAAGTGGAGAGGGAAAATCCCCCTTACTCCCTTAGATTATAAGTCGTCGAGAAGGGTCTTTTTATTGGTAATTACAAGATGAAACCATAACCTAAATCTAAAGGCAGATAATACTTGAAGGATGGAAGGATGGACGTGTGAGATTGAGTCTTGGGTTAATCTGGTTGACTAATGTTGATTGGTTGAGAGGTTCTGGTCAAGGAGGAGACTGGCGCATGATTGGCTAAGCATGGGCTCCCTCTTAATCTAGAGACAAAGGTGGCTAGATACATGGTCAAGGCTACTCTTTCTTTACAGCCAGAGACAGCCTGTCATTGACTACACCCTTTCTCTCCTTCCTTATCCACAAACGGTCACAAGACTTCTTAGGGAAGCCATCTTGCGCCCTATGTCTGCAAATTCTTGCACAGTCAATGGTACAGACCTCATGTCCGTACAACTCGCCTTATTCTTGCACAGACTCCCCGACCCTCTTTAAAGGTCAAACAAGAACATCTTTGGGTCGCCCTATTTTTGCACGGTCAATACGGTCGATAGTACGGACCTCCTGTCCGTACCTCGCCATATTTTTTCACGATCAACCTTTTGCTCCAAAATAGTTCCCTAAGTCCCTCCTGGACTTTTCCCTAACTTTTCACGAGTTTCAGGACTCTTCTGGACACCTTTAAACACTCCTAAAGTCTTCTCAGACAATCTCCGAAGGTCTTGCCCTAACTTTGCACAAGATCAGACTCAACCCAACTGCTCCTTTGGCTCCATTTATTTCTTCAAGTTAACACTCCTCCTCATGCTTGACTATATGTGCCTTAGTCAAGCTTGGAACCTTGAAGAATCCCCTCATTAAAAACCTCACCAAAGAAAACCCTTTTTGGGATAAAACCTTATGAGGGAAAAATAGTAGGTTCCTTAAGGCTTGGAGATTGGCCCGTGGGTCCTTGTGTTTTAGCATCAGTGTGAGGGACATAAAGACCCTGGATCATGGCCTCAACATGTGATGCAATGTTGATCTACACTTCATTGCACATCACAACACCTTCTCGGACCTCTTCTTTGGACTGGCTTGTGTCTTCCCTTCTCTCATGGCTTCTTGCCTTCTCCATCAGGTCAAACCACATGCCTAGCTCCTTCTCATCACATTGAGCATCCAATTAAGTTACCTGATACATCATTCCACAAGTGTATCAGTTCTCAAGAGTTAAACCTATCATAGACATATTGAACTAGATAAGATCAGTTTACTCCCTTGTTTAAGATGGTGAGGAGTGATTGCTCTGAACTGCCACTTTAATCCTCACTTGTTGAGCTCTTAAGATCCTTCTCTTATCACATAATCTCATCCACACTCCCCCTCAAGCTTGAGACCAAATATAGGGAAGGTCCAAGCTTGATGGTGAGCCCATGTTAGTTCCATGATAAGGCTGGTGAGGAGCACCTCCATCTTCTTCAGACTTGATGCTTAAACCCTCACTTGAACTGCCACTGCAACCTCTCAATTTACACACCACCATGGCTGAGGAGATACCTCAGCTAAATCTCCAGTCACCTCACACTAGAAGTCGCCTTGTTGAGTGACTTTCTTCTTCCCTCACACCCGAATGGATATCTTCACTTCTTGGCTTGCAAAGGCTTGAGGATCACAGGTCATTGAGCTTAGAGGATGATGTGATCATGGACCGGATCACTAAGGAGAACAAGGAGAGTCTAGATGAGCCACATGAAGCCACATTGCACCAACAGCCTGGTGATGATGCTCTAGCCATTCCTGAAGGTCCCATGACTCGTTCCAGAGTCAAGAAGCTTGGAGAGAATGTTGTTGGATTACTCACTTCACATCCACAACAAGAAAGTCTTGGACAAGGTCAGATCCGAGATGTCTTGATCACCATTCAAGCCATCTCTACATCAAGCTGAGTTAGTGTCTAGGCAAGACATGGGGTGTGTTCTCTTTTCCTTGCTTTTGGTTTTGTCCCACGAGGTTTTCCGGAGGAAGGTTTTTAACGAGGCCACAACTTGTCTTCACATCACTTAGGCCCTATCTCGGTCCAAGGCTAAAAGAAGTTACATTTTATTTCATTTTAAAGCATAAACTATAGTTTCCTTTTTTTTAGATTATTGTCGAAACCCTAGAGAGCATGTTCTCTTGTTTCTTATTTAAATGAGTCTCTAAACCCTATTGTACTCATCCAGCTTTTTAATAACAAGTATCTTTTCTCCTTGACGGCTCTCTCTCTAGAAACTGTGTCGAGTCTGGTGTGTAGTATCCAGAGACTAAGGGTGTCTAATTTGGTGTGTCATATCCGAGTTATTCATCAAGGAGTATCAAGAGATCATCCATCCCTCTTGTGTCACCATTCAATCCACAAACCTTTAAGAGCTTGAGTCCCTGATTCGTTCTTGCAAGGATCTATCCATTCCCATCAACCAAAGAGCATCCTAGGGACGCATCAAGTGGTATCAGAGCAACTTTGGTTGGGAAGTACTCGTTATCCTCTCTTGTTTTCTTTTTGTTTCATCCGTGTTTCATCCTTATCACCTTGAATAAGCAGTAAAACTCATTTGTTTAGGGCTGCTCGAGTTGCATAAGAGATTAGACAAGGATTTTAAAACTTTCCTTTTTTGGTTTTTGCGGAAACCCTAGAGAGAGAGTAACCCTAGCCACATGTCTCACCTTTGTCGATCACTTTGTTCATTTGTTTAACTTGTTTATCACCTTGAACACGAGTAGAATAAGGCTGTTAGGGTGCTAGAAAACCTTAGAAGAGATTGGGAAAAAGTTTAGAAGTTTTTCCTTTTTGCTTGATCTTTTCCTTTTAGCTTAGCCGATTCTCCTTTTTGCCTTTGTCTTGCAAAACAAGCTTGTTTTCTTTTTCCTTTTTGCTTATCTTGTTACCTAGAAATATTTTACTGGTTATTGTGCTTACCTTTGTGCAGGAAGCATGGTGTCCGAGTCTGAAGAAGAAGCTGAACTCGTCAGGAAGAACAAGCTACTCATGGAGGCTATGACAAATCAACTCAACCAGAGTATGGTGGCAACCATGACCGAGATGATGAGGACCAACCTCAATGACATCAGGAGAGAGCTCAGAGAAGACATTAGGAGAGCTACTAGTCAATTGCCAAACCGAGAGACTAGGAGAGAAGGGAGACCTCATGCAACTCGCCAAGAGCATGATGGTTATGAGGAGACTGACGATGAGCATGAGCACCTTAGTTCATCCTATGAGCTTGCTGGTTTGAATATCAAGATACCCCCATTCCATGGCAAAGCTGATCCGGATGCCTACCTTGAGTGGGAGAAGAAGATTGAGTTAGTCTTTCAGTGTAAGCAGTACACAAACCACAAGAAGATTCAAATTGCTGCTACTGAGTTCTATGACTATGCTTTAAGTTGGTGGGATCAGTACATCACAACTCGTAGGAGGAATGGAGAGGAACCAGTTGAGACTTGGAAAGAGATGAAGTCTATCATGCGCAAGAGGTTTGTTCCAAGCCATTACCATAGAGACTTGCACCACCGGCTGAGGAAACTTACCCAAGGATCAAGATCAGTGGAGGAGTATTACCAGGAGATGGAGTTACTCATGCTGAGGGCTAGCATATCAGAAGATAGAGAAGCAACCATGTCAAGGTTCCTTTTTGGTTTAAACCGAGAGATACAAGACAATGTTGAGATGCAACATTATGTGGAGCTTGAAGAGATGCTACACAAGGCTATTCTTGTGGAGCAACAGCTCAAGAGGAGGGGACATTCACGCAACCAATATGGCTCTAACCGGTTACACAACACCAAGGAAGAGAAGTCACCTTATCCTAAGGAGTCTAAACCATTCCAGAAGGATAACAAGTCCTATCCAAGAGAAGAGACCAAACCAAGCAGTGCTTTTGACAAGGGCAAAGGCAAGGTTGAAGCTTCTAGTTCCAGAGATCGTGATGTCAAGTGTTTCAAGTGCCAAGGAAGAGGTCATTATGCCAATGAATGTACCAACAAGAGAGTCATGATCTTGCTGGAAAATGGAGAGTATGCCTCAGAAGATGACAACACCGAGTCTGACCAAGAAGACACTGAAGAAGAACATGAAGAAGGACCAGTCCAGGGGAAGCTTTTAGTAGCAAGAAGGCTTCTAAGCTTGCAAAACAAGGCTGAGGAGCTAGAGCAGCGTGAGAACCTCTTCTACACCCGGTGATTGGTCCAAGGAAAGGTGTGCAGCCTCATTGTTGATGGAGGAAGTTGTGTGAATGCTGCGAGTGAAACAATGGTCCAGAAGTTGGGATTGAAGGTTCAGAAACATCCCAAGCCTTACCGGTTACAATGGCTGAATGAAGAAGGCACCATGAAGGTTTCAAGTCAAGTTCTTATTCCCTTAGCCATTGGGAGATATGAAGATGAAGTCTTGTGTGATGTGCTGCCTATGCAAGCTGGTCACATACTTCTTCGAAGACCTTGGCAATCTGATCGCCGAGTTATCCATGATGGCTTCACCAACAAGCACTCCTTTGAGTTCAAGGGCCGCAAGACCATCCTGGTTCCCTTGAAACCCAAGGAAGTACAACAAGATCAGATTCAACTCCAAAAGAAGAAGGAGATTGATCTAAAACCGGCTGGAACTAAGCAGCCAAACTTCTATGCTAACATGGGTGATAGCAAAAGAACTCTCCAATCTAAACAATCTGCTATCTTACTTGTGTTTAAAGAAACTCTTTTGAACTTAACAGATTCTACACCGGTGTATCCGAGTGAAATGGTTTCTCTTTTGCAGGAGTTTCAAGATGTATTTCCAGAAGACAATCCCATTGGTTTACCACCTTTGAGAGGGATTGAGCATCAGATAGACTTTGTTCCAGGATCTACACTTCCAAACCGTCCAGCATACAGAACCAATCCGGTTGAGACCAAGGAGTTGCAAAGACAAGTAGAGGAACTCATGGAGAAGGGCTATATCCGAGAGAGTTTGAGCCCATGTGATGTACCAGTGCTCCTAGTGCCTAAGAAGGATGGTACATGGTGTATGTGTGTTGATTGTAGATCAATCAACAACATCACAGTGAAGTATCGCCACCCTATCCCTAGACTTGATGATATGCTTGATGAATTACATGGTTCTTGCATCTTCTCTAAGATAGATTTAAAAAGTGGTTATCATCAGACTAGGATGAAAGAAGGAGATGAATGGAAGACTGCATTTAAAACTAAACATAGATTATATGAGTGGTTAGTTATGCCATTTGGATTAACCAATGCACCTAGTACATTCATGAGGTTAATGAATCATGTTCTTAGATCATTCATAGGCATTTTTGTTGTAGTATACTTTGATGACATCTTAGTATATAGAAGAACTTAGAAGAACATCTAGATCATCTTAGGGCTGTCTTGAATGTTTTGAGGAGTGAAAAGCTTTATGCCCACTTGAAGAAGTGCACCTTTTGCACAGATAACTTAGTTTTCCTAGGCTTTGTTGTAAGTGCAGATGGAGTTAAGGTTGATGGACCCTTCGAGATCATCCACAAGATCAATGACAATGCCTACAAACTTGATCTCCAAGCTAAGTATGATGTATCAAATAGCTTCAATGTCACTGACTTGGCTCCTTTTGCTGTAGATGAACCTGATTTGAGGAAAAATCCTTTTCAAGAGGGAGGGGATGATGTGATCATGGACCGGATCACTAAGGAGAACAAGGAGAGTCTAGATGAGCCACATGAAGCCACATTGCACCAACAGCCTGGTGATGATGCTCTAGCCATTCCTGAAGGTCCCATGACTCGTTCCAGAGTCAAGAAGCTTGGAGAGAATGTTGTTGGATTACTCACTTCACATCCACAACAAGAAAGTCTTGGACAAGGTCTGATCCGAGATGTCTTGATCACCATTCAAGCCATCTCTACATCAAGCTGAGTTAGTGTCTAGGCAAGACATGGGGTGTGTTCTCTTTTCCTTGCTTTTGGTTTTGTCCCACGAGGTTTTCCGGAGGAAGGTTTTTAACGAGGCCACAACTTGTCTTCACATCACTTAGGCCCTATCTCGGTCCAAGGCTAAAAGAAGTTACATTTTATTTCATTTTAAAGCATAAACTATAGTTTCCTTTTTTTTAGATTATTGTCGAAACCCTAGAGAGCATGTTCTCTTGTTTCTTATTTAAATGAGTCTCTAAACCCTATTGTACTCATCCAGCTTTTTAATAACAAGTATCTTTTCTCCTTGACGGCTCTCTCTCTAGAAAGTGTGTCGAGTCTGGTGTGTAGTATCCAGAGACTAAGGGTGTCTAATTTGGTGTGTCATATCCGAGTTATTCATCTAGGAGTATCAAGAGATCATCCATCCATCTTGTGTCACCATTCAATCCACAAACCTTGAAGAGCTTGAGTCCATGATTCGTTCTTGCAAGGATCTATCCATTCCCATCAACCAAAGAGCATCCTAGGGACGCATCAGAGGATCTTATGGTAGCTCACTTGAATCCCCACCTCAAGCTTTTCTGAGTATAGGTCCAAGCTTGAAATTGAGCCTCAATGAGTTTCAAACCGGGTGCACACCACTTCCAACAGCTACGATTAAACCAACCGATTCACCATTGCCTTCAGCTCCAATGCCTTCAGGTCACCGGTCTCCTCAAGACTTAGGTGGTGACCTTTCCTTTTGTGTCTCCATGACCAAGAGTGCATCACCCTAACAGCTGCGCTAAATCAACCGGCCATATACACAAGCACTAACAACTCTCCATTGCTTAGATAATTGGCGAAGTCTTCTTCTTTAACTCGGTCTGATGATGGACCAAGATCACATCTTGTGTACCTGAAACAACACTCAAACTCCAGACAAGATAAGACACACTTCCATTGGGATCAAACCTTGAATAATCATCAAGTTTGATATCCAATGTCACAAGCTTTGCAATAGAAAGATTCTTATCATCATTAAGATCCATCTAGTACAAGCTTTCCATTCTCTAAATTCTATGGATGAACTGATCAGGAACACTCACAAAGCAATTAGGCTTTCATATCCTGCCTTAATCAACTCTTAGACATTAGTATAGAGGTATCAACCTTAAGGCAGTAACCAGATAACAATATGCATCAGCCTTAACCTATTATATCCATGAATGCAAATCCGGATTGGATATAACCATCTATCATCCTAACAACACATTCATTTAGAACAGAGACTAAGCACTATTATCATTTCCAAATACCAGAACCTATGCATTACTTTAATCAGTTTTTATTCATGTATGCAAGCAGATTCAGAACATACTATCTAATATCATGTCAAGCATCACTTTAGTAAAAAAAACTCAATCACTCAAACGAGTTTCTTTCAAACATCCTGGGACAGATTCTAAACATTCATATCAAGAAATCTTTAACCATATCCTCAGGTTCCAAACAGATCACACACACATTCAGTTCATAAAGGATCAAGCTTTATTAAAGGGAAAGAAGTTTTCTTACAATCAAGGAACTAGTGTTAGTTCCTTGAACCACCAGTGATACACGGCCTGGACAGGAGATATTGCTGTCGACCCCAACCTCTCCTTCTTCTGTGGACCTTCCCCTTGGACTCTCCATGTCAATGACCCCACCTTTCTATATACTTGAGTCGCGACCACCAGTAACAAGGTGAAAGCTTTCACATTTCTTTCTCGACTGGAATAAGAACAAGCTTGGTTGTGTGATGACCAATCACCTTGGGACAGAGAGTACTCGAAAAGAAGATGAGAAGGGTCTGATTTAAACTTGTATTTACTTGAATCAGAAACAGAGATTGAGAGAGACTATGATAGATTAGAGAGATTAAGAAAGGGGTAAACTAGAGAGAATCTGAATCAATAACATTTTGTTTATTGTGAAGTGGAGAGGGGAAATCCCCCTTACTCCCTTAGATTACAAGTCTCCCATAAGGGTCTTTTTATAGGTAATTACAAGCTGAAACCATAACCTAAATCTAAAGGATGATAATACTTGAAGGATGGAAGGATGGACGTGTGAGATTGAGTCTTGGGTTGATCTTGGTGACTGATGTTTATTGGTTGAGAGATTCTGGTCAAGGAGGAGACAGGCGCATGATTGGCTAAACATAGGCTCCTCTTAATCTAGAGACAAAGGTGGCTAGATACATGGTCAAAGCTACTCTTCCTTTACAGCCAGAGACAGCCTGTCATTGACCACACCCTTTCTCTCCTTACTTATCCACAAACGGTCACAAGACTTCTCAGGTAAGGCATCTTGCGCCCTATGTTTGCACAACTTCAAATCTGGTCGATCCAGGAAAGCACTCGCCCTATTCTTGCACGGTCGATGGTACGGACCTCATGTCCATACCACTCGTCCTATATTTGCACAGACTCCCCGACCCTCTTTAAAGGTCAAATGAGAACATCTTTGGGTCGGCCTATTTTCAATACGGTCAATGGTACGGACCTCATGTCCTTACCTCGCCCTATTTTTGCATGATCGACCTTTTGCTCCCAAATTGTTCCCTAAGTCCCTCCTCGACTTTTCCCTAACTTTGGACCAGCTTCAAGACTCTTCTGGACACCTTTAAACACTCCTAAACTCTTCTCAGACAATCTCTGGAGGTCTTGACCTAACTTTGCATAAGACCCAGACTCAACCCAACTCCTCCTTTGGCTCCATTTGTTTCTTCAAGTTAATATGCTTTGTTAATGTTTTGATGGTATGCTGGTGCGGTCGTTTCGTAAATGTTATCAAAAAAAATCTACGAAAGTTGTATCATAGAATGCTAACTCGTTTCACTTTGCGAACGATGTTCCCTAAAATATTGTCACGTTTGATTTTACGAAAGTTGTTTCGTAAAATTTTGTTGAGCTTTAATTTTATGAAATTTATTCCGCATAATGTCATGAGTTTAGTTTTACAAAAGATGTTTCGTAAAATGTTGTTGAGTTTAATTTTATGAAAGTCTTTATGTAAGCGTGTTTTCAAGTTTGGTTGTATGAGAGCCGTTTTTTGGAAAACTCACGTTTTGTGGCTGTTCCCTAAATTTTGTTTATGGGTTTTAGCCTTGAAAATTTGGTTGTGATGAGCTTAATTATCAGAGATTTTCTCGTTTCCGCAGGATTGATCCGAGGGGATTTTGAGTAGTTTTTCCGATGTAAGTTTAAGTGACAATCATCGAGAATTCATTGAATAAGTCACGTCGAATCAAAACTTGACTTTTTATGAAATATTAGGTTTCAGAAAACATTTTAGCAGTGAGGGATATGATCTATCGATTTGCTTAGTTTGGTTTTTGTCAGCCGTTTTAGGTTTCTAGTGATTCAATAGAGATCAACTTCGTTTCTTCAAAAATTGTTCGGAAGAAGTACAACAGTGGGGGTTGTGCGCCCGATTTTATGTGCTTCCTTCTCCGTGAGTAATCTAGGGTTTCTCAACAATTTCTTAGAAATAAATTTTTATTTTTCCGAAAACTTTTCAAAAAAGGTCTTTTGGTCAAACCCTTATGCGCTGAGATTTTTCCAACTCGGTAATGAGACGTACTTTACAGGGTTTGATTGATTTAATCGTTGCCATTTCTGCTTAGTGAGAGAAATAGCGAGATCGTTTTGGTGCTTTGCCTGTGGCGAAAAGTCACGACTAGGCTTTCAATTTTTCAAGCACTGCGGCGTTTGCATAAGCGTTGGCGATGGGAGAAGTCACTGCTGGAGTTGTTTTACCAGCGTTGCTGCGAGCTGTGGTACTGTCTGATACATCCTAGATTTGGACATGATCACTCAATCGGACTAAGGGGATATGAAATCGCCAAAGGGAGAACTGTTGGAATGAATGGTGACACAAAGGGTTGTGGAAGGCCCAGTGATACTACCAGAATTCGAACGTTGCCGGATGTGACGCACCAGTCAAACAAAAGAAAGTTTGAAACTTGGAGATAACCTCACCAAGAAACTAAGAAATGTTCTAAACAAAGAACTAAGAGATAAACTAAAATAAAAGGGGAAAACTCAATGATTTATTTTATGGCTCTTAGGTCATATTTATAGGATTACAAGTTGTAGAGATCCAAAGAAGAATGTGCTAAAAACAAGGCATAGAAGACCCAAAACAAAGACTTGACTACATAAATGTGTTGACTGAAAACAACGACTAGATCTGGTCTTCCACACTGTTTTGACTTGTCTTGGGACTCTGCTTTGACTGCTTGGTCGGAATTATTCCAAGGAATATTTTGTTTACTTCTTAAGCAAAGTTGTAGACCATAGAAATGTTTGGATCCACATTTCGGCCCAAATGCAGTCCAAAACAAGCCCATTCGTCAAGCATGTTTTCCTTAACTTTTCTAATAGTTTTGGCCCATTTACATGACTTAGAACCTTGAAGAGATTGTCTTGGTTCATCAGAAAGGGAGTTGACCGATTGTATCTTCTCGGGTGGTCGAACCAGCTCAAAAGATCGAACTAGCTCGCTCAGCTCGTCCAAATAAATGTCAATCCAGCTCAGCTCGTCTAGTATAGTGTCAGTACAACTCACTTGAGTATTCAGCTCATCCAAGATAGTGTCAATTAGCTCATCCAGCTCCAAGGCAGTGTCGGTCCAGCTCACCTGAATGCGCACATGTCTGAATTCGCGAGAACTAAAGATTACGTGGTTTGTAAATGTCATAACTCCTTCTTCTGAACTTCTTTTGAGCTGATTCTTCTTCTAGGAGCTCTGTAATTGAGCTTAGAACATTATCCAAGTAATTTCATGCATAGAAGCCACGTGGTTTGGAAGATATGAGTCAAACAATGAACATATATCATTACTGCTTCCCATGATATCTTTAAGGTTAATTGATCGTTGCTTCCACTTAGTAAATCCTTCCTTTTTCAAGTTAGCTCCTGACTCGACCATGGTCTGATCATCATGATCTGATGGTAAAACCTCGGTTGAGTCGAGCTGGTCGACAAGATCACCATCTTGAGCCGTGTCCATGATCCAAGCAGGCCGATGCTCGAACCGGGGCACATCATTCCCTCCCTCTTCGAAAAGGATTTGACCTCAAATCCATTTTACCTGAAACAAAATAAAATGAATCAGAAAAAATAAAGAATTTTAATAAAATTCAATGAAGGAAAATTTTGGACAGAAACTTCCTTGGAGTTTTGAAGTATTTTTCCTTAAGTACTTCCAGTTCCTAGTTCCTGATACATAAGACCTTTGGCGTTCACCAGTGCTTGCTCTCCTGGGGAAAATATTATGTTTATCATTGATTTTGGATTTGACAGGAGGTTGACTGAGGAATCATCTTTGGTTCATTGAAGATCACCAGCTCCAACTGTTTTTCTTGTGGTGAACTCTTTGCTGCCTCTTTTGTTCGGTTTTCTTTCAATTCACCAAAATGAAAAGAAGGAATAAAACACTCAAGCTCCATGGGCACATCAAAGGTAACATGATTCCTGTTATGACACTTAACAGATTCATCAGCACAAATAAATTTAGAAGTTTTAGAATTACCTCCGGGTGCATGGCTAAGTGATGAAAACTGTATTGTCTTTGGTCAGGCGGGTTTGGGTGGATGGATCATATCTTCATAATTCCATGGCCATCTCTCCTGGTTTTGGTCTTTCTGGAAAGCAGAGAGATTCATCTTGAATCCTATGATCGGCTTTGTCTCAGGCCGCTTCTTTCTTGGGCCTGAATCTCTTTTACAAGTCTGGTACTCGCGGATAGATGGACTGGAGAACCTCCGGTTTTGAAAATTCATAACTCCTTCCCCCGTGAATTTTTTCATGTGATTCTAAGCCTCAGTGAAACCTTGATGAGTTGTCCTTCCAGTAAAATTAGATTCATGACAAAAGACCTTCTGAATGTTGAGATATTCTGCTTGGACTGAACCACTGTCGCTGGCATCTCCAAGGTAGCCGGTTTGGACAACAAAGCATCTCCAAATCTCAGGCTGTTGGGCATGTTCAATGCTCTCATTTCTCAGAGGCAGAAACTGTCTTTCCTGAACACTCAAAACAGACACTAAAAGACCAGGATCATATGTGCAAGACAAGTACTTGTTCAAATCAAAAATCAAGATCTCTTTTCCAAAAACAAGTAGCACACATTTCAGCCTTCCAAGATGCACATCAAAGTAGAGATTATAGACCAGAATGGTTTCAAGTCATGCAACAGTATGAATCATTTTTGAAACATGCCAATCCTTCTCAAAGTCAAGTAATTTTTGTTCCAGCAACTTCTTAATCAAATTTCCGTCCTCCAAGGCAGAAGAGGATGCAAACAAATCATCAGTGATCAGTGCATGTATATAAATACTCAGATCAAAGCCATTTCTTTTGAAAACAAACGAATCAAAAGATTTTCTAGCACAAAAATCAGTTTGTTGCAAATCAAGATCAAATGACTTTTCAAGAGGATGAAAACCTTTGTTATGTTCCAAGAACTGATCAATGCTCAAAATATTTCCAGAAGTGATGCCATTGACATTTTGAAAACGTGGTTGATCAAGAAGTTCATCAGGTTTAAAAATTTTAAAAGAATTAATCATGTTTTCAAAAACAGATTTTGAAACACAAAGTTCTTTCATCTTGTTAAGACCAAAACGAGTCACATCATGAGAACTGATCTTGACAAACATGTCAAGCAGAGAATTAAACAAATCAGAGTTCTCACAGTGCTTTTGAAGATTAGGATACAAAGGGGCAGGAGATGTGCCGGGATCAAAGCATAGATGACTCTCCATAGCAATGGATGTGATGCTTGTTGCTTCTTCATCAAAGACTGGACCAGGTTCGTCCTCCTCATCAAATATAGGACCTAGGTTATCATCCAAGGGTTTTGTAGTGGCAATACGTGGTCCTTGATGTAGATAGTCCAGTGGTTCTTCCTCAAAAACCTGTGGAAACAAAACAAGGATACTCAGATGCTCCGGTTGCAAAACGGTTAGTTCTACAATAGCAGTTCATTATCATTCATAAACTCAGCTTTCAAAGAAGGAAGATCACATTCATCCTCACAAGTGATCAAAATTTCCACTAGATCTTCATCATATTCATCATAAATGAGTAAAGAATCTGAAAAAACTTTAAGATCTTTAAGGTGGTTTTCAGATTTACCTTTGGGTGTTTCACTGATGAATATTGATGGCTCAGCTACAGGTACACGTGTGGATGTGCTCTTCTTGTGGCTCTTGTTGACGTCCTTGAGTGCTTTCACCACTCCCTCAACAAGGTTTTCACAAAACTCTTGGACTTCAGACTGACTGTAAAGCATTCTTTGAACAGCTTCATCACTGGACATTCTAGACTGTTCCTTGCACCTCTGGTTAGGCTTCTCATGTGGTCTTCTTAGGGTTGGCCTATCCTGAACAGTAATAAAATCATCAAAAATATTCAAAGAATTTTGAGATGAAGATTTAAAGTAAGCCTGTCGTTGAAAATTCTCTTTGCTACTCTCCTTGAGAAGACCAACCATCTTTATCCTGAAAATTCTCAACACAAAAGGTTAGCAGATAAAAATCCTCACTCTCTCAGGTGTTTAATCTCCCCCACTCAAGTTTTTGCCTCGGAATTTAGATGTTCACTCAAGAGTTTCATCTCAAAGTTCTAAGAAAGACAATCCAAGTTTCCAATGGGTTATCCCGAGCAAACAAACAAAGAATTGATATAGGAAGATAAGAAAATTTGGATTTGGGAATCTGCTTTAACCTCCTCAAAGGCCGGATTTCTCCTCCGCCAGCAGGCTTTCTCTTCCACCACCAAACCACAAATCAAACTTTTCGAAATATTTGAAACTTCTTTTTTTTTTATCTTTTCTTTTCTTTTTCTTTTATTTTTTTTCTATTTTTATATAGTAGATGGTAATGAGGGACCCAGATTCCAGATAGAAAGAAGAAGAAGTGTTTGAATAAATCTAAATGGAAGATGAGAAGATGAAAAGATAGTACCGGTTGAGTGGCTCTGATAGCACTTTATACGTCCTATATTCGGACAGGATACTCAATCGGACTAAGGGGATATGAACTCGCCAAAGGGAGAACTGTTGGAATGAATGGTGACACAAACGGTTGCGGAAGGCCCAGTGATACTACCAGATTTCGATCATTTCCGGATGTGACGCACCGGTCCAACAAAAGAAGGTTCGAAACTTGGAGATAACCTCACCAAGAAACTAAGAAATTTTCTAAAGAAAGAACTAAGCGATAAACTCAAATAAAGGGGGAAAACTCAATGATTTATTTCGCGGATCGAATGAGACTGGAAGTACGGCTTCAGCTTTCGTGCTGACATTATGACCTTAAGTGTCAGGTTTTCTATCTCGTTTAACGCGTCTCTGCGTCGAGCAAAGTTTTGCTGACGTAAAATACGGGCTTCTGCTCGCCGCGTTCCTCTCGGATGATGACGCCGCTCACGGCCGTGACCGATACCATGATGTACAGGAACAATGGTTCCCCTTCTACGGGTTTTGCGAGTACGAGGGAGTGGCCAAGTAGTGTTTCAGATGTTGGAAAGCTTTTTCGCACTCTTCGGTCCACTCGAATTTATTTTTTCCCTGTCAAAGTGTCGTAGAAAGGTAAACACTTTTCTGTTGATTGCGAGATAAATCATTTAAGCGCTGCGACCCTACCGTCAATCTCTGCACCTCTCGTTTTGTTCTTGGAGATGTCATTTTGATCAGGGAGGTGATTTGTTTTGGGTTAGCGTTAATCCCGCGGTAGGTGACGTTATAACCCAGGAATCGATGCTACCGCAAATATGCACTTTGCGGGGGTTCAGTTTCATATTGTGGAGGTTTAGCTTTTCAAAGCATTCTTGGAGGTGGGCGATATGATCTTGCTCTTTGAAAGATTTTACGATCATATCGTCGATGTATACCTCCATTTTTTTCGTAGAACATACGGTTGACTAGCCGTTGATAGGTTGCATCAGCGTTCTTGAGACTGAACGGCATTACCCTGTAACAGTAAGTGCCGCGATCAGTTATGAATGCAGTTTTTTCTTGGTCGTCTGGTTTCATCCTAGGCGTCCATAGAGGACAAGATTTGTTCGCTGCCATTGCTTCGACTAAGCGGTCGATGTGTGGCAGTGGGAAGCTATCCTTTGGACAGGCTTTGTTAAGATCGGTGAAATCAACGCAAACCCGCCACTTTCCGTTCTTCTTTTTAACAACGCTCGGGTTAGCGAGCCAGTTGGGATACCTGACCTATGTTATGGATCCGACTTTGAGGAGTTTTTCAACCTCATCTTTAACCGCACCGGCGCATTCTGGTCCCAACTTTCGTCTTTTCTGTTTGACGGGTTTGAAAGATGGGTCGACGTTAAGTTCATGACACGTGATGTTGATTTCAAACCCTGGCATGTCTTCCGCGGTCCATGCGAACGTGTGCAAGTTCTTTTTCAGAAAAGCTATGAGCTCGATCTTCAAAGGCTCACTCAGGTTTGCACCGATTTCAACGCAGTGGTCTGAATATGCTTCGTCCAGGCACACCGAGATGACAGGTTCGCAAGTCGGCTCACGTTTTTCTTCCAAACCTTCAAACACTTGTGACTGCCAAAATATTTCATCATGTTTTGGGGCATTGTCAACGACAGATGATTTCTTTTTATTTTGGGCGGAATCTCTGTTGACCGTTTTTACGTTTTAATTCCATGGCAAAGAAGACTTGCGAAACTCTCTGATCTCCCCAGATGGTCTCGATTCCGTGAATCATTGGGAATTTGAGATATATGTGGTATGTTGACAAGAAAGCATGCATTGAATTCAGCCATGGAGTTACTACAATCACGTTATATGATGTGGGTCGATCAATTACCAGGAACTCCATAATTTTTGTTATGTTGCCGGCTCTAACCGAGAGGTTAATTGTGCCGAGAGTCATGGTAGCCTCCCCCGAGAGTCCTACTACCGGGTTTGGGTCATACGCGATTTCGGATGGATCGAATTCCATTCTCTCGAGGGTGTTTTTGAAGATGATATCGGCTACATGATTTTATTGATTGATAAGAACAAAGCTACAGGATTTTCCGAAGAAAAAAACGGGTAGAATCTAGCTAACAAAGAGAATCTAAGAACAGAGATGGAGAAAAATCTAAGTAAAGTTTCGAGTATGCAACTGCCTATATACTAAGTTCTTCTAAGCTAGTAGAGTTATTCCAGGTCTAAATCTTCTGATCCCTGCGCATCTAGCTTCATCTCTCCTTATATATGCTTTCTGGGTCGGTTCCCCTTTCTTGTTTTACCCCTAGGTCGAGTTTATTGCTTCGCGGAAATATTTCTTTTTATCTTGATCTTCATAATTATCTTGGAAACTTGACATTTATCTTCCAAATTTGCGAGATTTATCTTCTTCTGCGAGTAAAGATACACCGTCATAACATTGCTTGGCTTAATTTTCGTATGAAATCGTAAGTGGGTCTTTAGCCGCATTTTAGGCCTCTTTGGGACGTATTTTGACTTAAACGTTTTTATGATTTCTTCGAAAGAACGTTTAATGATACGACGTCGATTTAGCGAGGAAGTTCACACTTCTCGTATAGTTTAGAGAATTGTGTGTTGAGTTAACTGTTGTTGTTTATACGATAACCATGAACTTCATTCGGAAAAAAGAGTCTTCATGATTTTCGTCGTAAAGTCCCAACGATAACTCCGATCGTGACAAAACGAGGGGTGGACCCGCCGAGGTTCAATGGAAGGCATAAGATCTGGTTCATGTTCGGTCCAACTCGCCCGTTCGGCGAGTTGGACTGCTTGTTCGGTCTCGTGCTCCATTTCTCTCGAATCCTTTGCTCGAGAACATTTTTCGAGATTGTGTCGAGAAAGCTTCCGACAGAAATGCAACTTTAGACGTTGATTTCAAGATAACCGTTTTTACCCCAACATTGATAAAAGATGAAACACCGTGAGAGTGGGCTTAACTAGTTTGTGTGTTCCGAGTTCTAAACTAGGGCTACATAGAACTTGAATAATTGTTTGTTTCACAATTTTTACATCCGCTTAAACCACCCTAAGCAAGCGTCTTATTAATCTGAAAACCTCATCACAATACTGTTACTTGCTTGTTAAGTTTCTCTAAGTTTAAATTCATCTCAATTTTTTTAGCTTGATATTGATCCCATAAAAGATAAAATGTAAATTGGTCATCTGGAATTGAATCTAAGTGAAAAAGAATTTTTGTGTATCAAGTTTTGGCACAATTGCGACTGGGACAATCTTTTTACCTTTATTTTTTGGTTATATATTTAGTCTAAGACCTTTAACTTGCTATATACTATTTTCTGCAGCTAATCCTCCAGGTGCATGACAAGTAGAAATACTCGGAGAAACACATAAGGAGAGTTAGTGACACATACAAATCAAGAGCTCACAAGTTTAGAAAGAACAAACCGTCAATAACAAAGGCCGTCTAATGCCACAATGGGTGATTACTGCAATCCAGAGCAACTCACTGCTAGGATGAAACATATGCACCATCAGATCCAACACATGCAACAAACCATTCTTGAGAAGCAAGAAGCTGTACAGCAGGGGCAAGCTGCTCCAATCGGGCAGAAAACCTTTCGCGTAACTTCACTACTAGCATTCTGCTATTACTCCACCACCCTGCACATGGAAAGACTTTAGATCAAACATGCATTGAACACTTTGGTGAAGAGAAAGATGTTAAATGATCTCCGGGCATATTATCCCAATGGAGCTTATTGAAAGCTTCGCAAAAGTCTGCAGCTTTACTCACTCGAATGGCGTACCAGCAGACTACATTAAGTGCATGGTATTTCCATTCTCTCCTGATGGAAAGGCAGCATGGTGGTTGAATTCTCTCCCTACCGGCTCTCTTTCTTCGTGGGAGTAGGTCTGATCAGCATTCCTAAGCAATTTCTACACAAAGGCAAAAACTGCATCCTTAAGGAACAATATCTCATCCTTCAGGCAGCTCATTGATGAGCCCTTTTGCGATGCATGGGAGTGTTTCAGTGACTACCGCAGAGAATGCCCCCACCATGGTCTTGAGGATGATTACCTTTTAGGCATTTTATATGATGGAGTTGACTGGGAGTTTTGGAATGCTCATAAACTCCACGAGCAAGGGAGATGTCATGACCCAAACAACTGAAAGAGCATTTGAGCTGATTGAGAACATGGCAGCTAGCTCAGGCAATAAGAATCAGGAGACTGGCCGCTCACCCAGACACAAGGATCTGGATACCAAAAGGATTTGTCCGCAAGGATTCCAGGGTAAAACCTTTGTTTTCAGTCAAGGACAAAACCAGTTCGTGGGTCAGAATCAGAATCAGTACCAGTAGAAGTCTCAAACTAACCAGCAAACTGCTCCAGCTACCGTGAGGAGTCTGCAAGATGATCTGAAAAAACTCACCACAATGATGCAACAGCTACTCCAGAGCAAGCAAGTTCAAGTCAATTCACTAAATCAGGTTACCACAGACATCACACCATGATGGAAAACATATTCACTGAGGTTAATACAAAATATGATATTGTGAGCAGCCATATGCGTAGGCTGGATGTTCAGCTTACTCAAACAGCTGAGAGTGTCAAGAGGTAGCAAGGGACGCTCCCTGGAAAAACTAATAAAACCCCTAGGATTGAGCACTGTAATGCAATAGAGCAGCTGTTTGGTAAGACTGCTTTGATCACAAAAGAAAAACCGAGCAGCCTGCTAGATCTAAAGTGACTGCTCCTAGGGAATTTTCAGAGACTCCAACAGTTCGAATTTATATTCCTAAGGTTCCCTATCCAGTTCCAACTAGAAATCTGATGGATCCCATTAGTGCAGAGCAGTTGGCTGGATTTAGGAAGATGGTGAGGAGGCTTCCTACAAATATCTCATTTGAACATGCTTGGAGATTCGAATATTGGCATATGTTCTTAAAAAATTGTAGGGAGACTCAAGAAGAAATTAAGGCACTTTTTACCAAGGAATTGACACCATCACTGAAGGTATTTCCTAAGGTTGATGACCCTGAAAAGTTTGTTTTCTCATGCTCTGTTGCAGGAGTTGAATTCAAGGAAGCTCTTTATGACTCCGGGTCTAGTATGAATCTTGTCTCAAAGGCGATTGTAGACGTGCTGGGCATTGTTGATGTTGAGCCTTCTTGGTTAACTTTGGCTTTTGCAAAATCTTACACAGCAGTCCATTATGGCACAATTCACAACCTTCATGTCCAAGTTGGGGATTGTATTCTGTATACTGAATATTAGGTTGTTGAGATGAGCAAGGATTATGAGATGCCCTTGATCCTTGGAATACTATTCATGGGTACAAGTGCAATCATCTATATGCCTAATAAGAGAGTCTCCTTCTCCAACATCAACAAGAAGAATTTCTTTAAAGTTGTACCCACCAGATTTCCCACACTACACGCCTCCTGTATCTCAGTGGTTAGTGGAGAATAGCCAAAAATATTGATATCAAAGAAGTCCTGGATGGATATCCTCACACTTATAGCAAGAAACACAGTGGAAATGCAAAGGTGAATGAAAAAGTCCAGATGAAAAGGGTCAAGGGCAGTCCTATAATGATAACCATGACTCGGGGGCAGAAAAAGAAAGGATGACCGACCTATAAGGCATATATAAGGAAAACTAAAGCAAGAGGTGTGGGGATCCGAAGATTGAGATTTATAGAATTCTTGTTAGCTTATAAAGATTTAGAACTTAGGTGGCTATACTAGAAAATTCATACTTAGAACTTTTCTTCGCTCCTGTTCTACGATTCCATTTGTTAACAGTCTTCTATTCATCTTTTTTTTAGTGAAATCATGTAAGCTTTGTTCTCGTTAATCAATAAAACGCATCAGTGAAACTTACAATCGATATTCTGTTAGCTTTGTCTTTTCCGTATTCATGTGTTTACACAGATAATCCGGATCCTTTGAGAAAGTTAGGCTTTCCCGACTTTCCTTATTTTACGGAAATCGACAGTGCGAATTTAAGTTCCCACAAGCTCTATACGGCTAAAAACAAGCTCCGGGAGCATGGAATGAGAAGCTAAATAGAGTTCTTGAGGAACTCGGGTTCATGATGTGTTCGAAGGAATCTTCCTTGTATCGTAAGCAAGTGAAAGATAGTCTTGTTGTCTATGTGGATGATCTTCTTGTTACATGATAAAAACGAGAACGGTTTATGACTTCAAGAAGGAGATGTCTGAGATATTTTAGGTGAGTGACCTAGGACGGCTAATATACTATCTAGGTATTGAAGTAGTTCAATGCAAAGAAGGGATAATGTTGAGTCAAGAGAGATATGCAAAGAAGATCATGTGTGAACTCGGAATGGAAGATTGCAATTCTTTGCAGGTACCAATGGAGTTTGAATTAAAACTCGCTAAATCACCAGAGGAGAAGAGTATTATGCAAAGGAATATCGTCGGATGATTGGATGTCTACGATATCTAATACATACACGACTGGATCTCGCTTTCTCGGTTGGAGTCAAATCGATATATGCATGATCCAAAGACATCCCTTTCTGCAGCATTGAAACAAGTCCTACGATTTCTAAAGGGTACTATATAGCATGGACTTGTTTTCAAACGTATCATTCAAAGACATCTCGTAGGTTAAAGTGATAAAGGACACAACATAGATCCAGATTATGGAAGAAGTACTACCAGGTATATATTCTATTAAACAACTGTCTGATTTCATGGTGCTCTCAGAAACAAGAAACTGTGGCGCTTTCGTCCTGTGAGGCATAGTTTATGGCTGCAACCGAAGCAGGAGTTGTTCGGAGAGATAACTGAGACATCAATCACGAAAAAACCATCTATATCGACAACAAATCATCAATAGCACTCACCAAGAATCATGTGTTCCATGGACGAAGCAAACACATACATAAGCATTATCACTTCATTAGAGAATGTGTTGAGAATGAGAAAGTTGAATTTATTCATGTTCCGGGCAATGAACAAAAAGCTGATATACTCACCAAGGCACTTGGAAGAATCAATTTCAAGGAAATGAAAGGTCTTGTTGGCGTTCAAGAATTCGACAAAGTTAACTTCAAGTTTAAAGAGGAGAATGTTGGAGATAAACTTGAAGATAACTTAGAGACTAAGTTATACTAATCCTAGTTAAGTTGTGTTTAGGAAAATAGTGTTTCCTAATGAGTTTAGGAATTTTATCTCTATATAAGAAGATGCGGAGTTGGTGGCATGAACTTATGAGTTTTAGAGATTGTTGTGTGAGTGCTTAAGTTTTGAGATATTTTCTTAAGGTAATAAGAAAGAGTTTCTTACTATCCTTTTGAGTTCATACAATTTGAGTTAGAACAGTAGTTTGTTCCCCCCATAAATCGGTCCTAACACTTAGTGGGAGTAAAGGCACAAGAAATATTTATACTGTTCTTTCCATTTTGAAAATGACCGCAGAGGCTTGACTAAAAGAGTTTTATTGTTTTCGAGACTAATAACTACACGGCGATGATGAAAGCTATTGGGGTTAGAAGATGAAGATTCGATCATTTTCGAGATTTTCTTGATCTTTGAAGATTTGATTGTGATGGAGAACGAGATATGGGAGTTTTTCGAGGGAACCGAAGGGAAGGAAATTTCGAGATGAGAATATTTTGAGTTTCAGTGGGATCTCCTTTTTGAGGAGTTTAAGTTATTAGGGCTCAAAATTTTTGGAAATGCACTACAAGAAAGTATTTAGAGACTACTTCTGCAACTACAGATGGTCGTTGCAAATTTCTGCCATTCATTTCGAACGATTTTGCAACGTTTTGCAACTACGGTAATACGTAAGATATTAGTCATATGTGCGACCAAAATAAGTGGTTTTAGTTCTGTCTATTAGTTGGGATATACTTGAGACGAATTTGCAACTAGTTAGCATATTCACAAAATAGTAGGAATATTATAACTAATGTGCAATTACTTTTGTTATCGCAAACATTTAGTTACAAATAGGTAGCAAAATAACTTAAATGTAGTAGTTGCAAAATTGTTGCAATATTTCACACACATATTATAAAAAACACTTATAAATAAGACTTCGAGATGTACACATAATGTTTATAAAGAAACACTTATACATGATTATAACTTACTTGGGGAGTTTCGATTAATAAATTTCACTATTTTGCAACTACTAGTAGCAAATTAGCTGTAATGTTACAACATATTGTGTAACTGTTGTGCAACTATTAGAAAATTGTAGTCGCAATAGAGTTGCAATACTATTTTTATTTGCAATTATATAAATTTCATTTTTCATATGCACTTAATAATCTAATAAAAATAACTATGTCTTGAAAAAAGTGAGGAGAAGCGGGTGAAGACTCGAGAAAGAGTGAAGTGGATGAGAAGGATGAAAATGTGATTTCATTAGGTTATGTGGGTGAGGTGCTCAGCTCGCTTTTCATTCTGCGGAGGCCCAAGTTGATTGTCCGTGGATTACACAGTATTGGAAGAGGCCTTTGAGGGTGACTTGTCCGACGAGGAGGTTGGAGTGAAACGATCCCGAAGAGATCCATACTCGTGGGCATTTCGGTACAATGAAAATATCATGTTTCTGATAAATGAGCGTGCTTGCAACGATTACTTCTGTTGTGTAAGGAATCCTTTCACCGAGATACTTGATTCTGACGATATTGTGCATGTCCATGAGTTCATGGACATGGCTCGTTCTGATGCTCAGGTTTGTTGAGTATTCTTCTTTACGGAGTTTTGTCTTCGCGTTGTTGACCTTTTCTTTCTTCCTTTGTATAGTTGAAAGCCCATGTGAACCATCTTGTGTACCTTTACTAGAAAGACATGAAGAGGGCCCATGCAAATCTTGAAGGGGTTTTGCAGAGCAAGAGGCTAGGGATGACAAGATCAAGGAATTTGAAGGGTTGGTGGGACTGTTGACTTCAGTGGTGGTGAGTTTAAACGCTACGGTTGCGTCTCTGCAGGGGGAGCTTACCGGGTTGATGAATCATGAGTTTGTTCTTTGGGCTCAGATAGGTGATCAGCAGATGTCCATGGGTGCGCGGATTTCTCAGCTTGAATGGGGCTGGGATGAACATGTGGAGCGCGAAAAGGCGACTGTGTATCGATTGGCGACAAAAAGTACCGTAAGCATATCGAGAGGGTTAAGGAGTACATGGCTGATGAGGAATGAGTGAAGAAGCTTGTCCTGAAAGAGAACCAGATTACGAGGATCGTCACCTATCTAAATTTTTGTGTGGAGGAAGGGATTTTGATTTTTTGGGAGAAAATAGCGTTGAACCAAGCCGCTTTGTGGCTCTTTACAGGAGTACAACTGCCTTCTTGATGACATGGAGGTCACCATGCTGGAGTATGATGATATCGCGCTCACTCCAATGGCTTCTCCTCCTCGAGCTAATCCCGATGATGATGTTGGTCTTTCGTGAAGAAAATCTTCTACTTCATTTTTTTATGTTTGTTCATTGGTGGCCCTTATGATTTGAAATTTTGAATGGGGTCGTTGGTGGCCCCGTTAATTTGTTTTGTTTGGGGTTGTTGGCGGTCTCGTCTAAAAATGATCATTGGTTTGGTTACTATGTTTTTTTCTCCTTGCTTTCTTCGTTGATATTTTTGTGCTTCACCGGAGTGATGATGGTTGTTTTTATTCGATTGAGTGTGAAATTTTAGTGTATCTCGTCTTGTCATCATGGGAGGTATGCTCAACTTCAATATATTTTGATCATGAGATTTGGGTCGGTTTTTCTCGATTAGATCTGGATTGATACTAATCGTGTGAGATGTGCTTGACTTATTTTGAATACTAAACTGCTTCCGACGTGCGGGACTGGGCCCGGCTTTTAACTTCCAAACTTAGGATGTTAGGCTCAATGTTTGGGAGTGTGGATTATTTGACAGTGATGAAGTTTATTGCCGAGTCAAAATACTATAGGGGTGATGAAGTTTATCCCCAAGTCAAAATACCTGAGAGAAAAGAATATTTTTTAGTTATAGCTGGACTCGTTATACGAGCTGCCAACATACCCTTGGGAGGGATCAAGCAATTCATAGTTTGGTTACACTGGTGTAACTGTTGAGGTTCTAGTAGTAGTACTTGTTGAGATTCCCCGATTTCCATGAGCGGAGACTGCGGTGGGGTCCATTTCCATTAGTTTCTAGATGTCAGGATTCACTATTTTTGAAATTAAGTATGGTCATTCTCAGTTTTCTCATATGTTTCCTGCATTCCATCCTTCCTTGTTTACGAAATCATTCCTGAGTACAACGTCACCTTCGTCGATGTGCCTTCCTCTAAGCATTTGGTTATAGTACCGAGCCACCTGTTGTTGGTAGCTTTGTATCCGAAGTAGAGATTTGTCGCTTTCTTCCTAAGAAAGATGTTGGGGTCGTAGAGTCTTTCGTTATTGAGCTCCTTGTCTTAAGGCATGATGATGCAACAAATGATTGTGATGGTGGATTCTCCTAGCGCCATCGCTTATATTAGGCGACCAAGTGAAAAGTGGGTTCTTCTTGTGGATCACATCGATGTGGTCCTCTGTGACCATAATACTCCAGCGAGCTCATCGGCCAGAGTCCCTTCTTTAATTGTAGTAGTTTCTTGCGACCGTCGATGATATCCTTGTTAGTGGCTTCGGCATGTTCGTTTCCTTTGGGGTATCAGGGGGTTGATTTGATCAGCCTTATGTTCCATCATTCTTGTTTTTGATTTTCGGGTATGACTCAGCTTCGACCCACTGGCTGAATTAGGCTATCACTACAAGGATGTAATGACTCTGTTGTGATCAGGTAAGTGGCCCAACTATGTCCATGTCCCACCTCATAAGTTGCATGAAGGGATTGTGGCCTTTAACAACTTCGTGGCTGCTTGGATCATCGGTGCATGATGCCGGAATTTCTCGCATCATGCTGCATGCTTTGGGCAATCTGTTTCCATTGTAGGCCAGTAGAAACCGATTTTTTTATCTTTAGAACATGCACTCTTCCTCCAAAGTGGTTGCCTCTTGCCCCTTCGTGTGTTTCTCTCATAACATGTCGACTTATGCTCTGTCAATGCAGATAAGCTGAGCTTCTTCGGAAGAGGTTTCCATTTCGAGGTGCATGTACTTGGAGCATCAAGCCTAACGTCATCGGGCTTCTCATTTTTCTTTACGGATTATTCAATCTTCAATGTAGAGTAGATTTCTGTTCTACAGTCGACGTGTGGCTCTTCGTCCTCCTGCAGCTCTTTGTGCTTAACTCCATTATCCTCCAGATCGTTGGCTTGATCATTGCTCTCGTTGATTAGACAGAGATTTGTTTCTAGCTCGTTACTGGGGGTTTTAATGATTTTAACTGGAATTATGCAGCGCTGAGTTCGGTCGGAAGTTAAAACGAGGGTGGCCAAGGCATTTGCAGATGTGTTATCTCCCCTCGGGATTTTGGTCTGAGTAAAGTGGGAAAATTCTTCTACAAGTTTTTGGACGACTTTTAGGTAGCGTCCATGGCTTTATACTCCCCGCCGAACTGAACCGCTACGAGTTGGAGCCGCATAATGCATCGCTCCTTCTAGCGCATATATCTTTGGTGAGTCGTAGTCTATTTATCATGGGTTCATATTCAGCTTCGTTATTTGATGCCAAAAAGCAAAAATATTGCTCCAAAACTTCGTTCGTGGGGGCTTCATGGCGTATGCCGATCCCACTACTATGTCGTGATGGCAAGCCGTCGACTTAGAGTTTCCATGCATCATCGAGGTTTGGTATGTCACTTTTGATTTCCAAGGCAAGCTGTATCAGAAAGTCGGTGAGAACTTGGGACTTGGCGCAAGTTTAATTCTTGTACTCGAATATTGTACTTTATGAGTTTGACGTCCCATTTGGACATTCTTCTATATTTTCTTGGGTTGTGGAGGATGTTTCGTATCGGTTGGGTCATCAGCACATCGATCAAATATGACTGGAAGTAAGGTCAAAATTTTCTTACAGACATCAACACAACTAGTTCTAGTTTCTCAATTGTAGGGTATAGACATGAGGCGTCGTCTAATGTTTTTATAACGTAAAAGATTGGCTTATGTTATCCTTGTTCCTCCTTGACTAGTACACGGCTGACTGGCGACCCCGTCAGCGAGACATATATATATATATATATATATATATATAGCATTTCTCTTTTTCTGGCTTTGGACCAACGGCGAGGTCAGATATTCTTTGAGTTTTGTGAAGGACTTCTCGCAGTTCTTGTCACAGACAAATCATTTATGATCTCAGAATAGGTTGTAAAAGGGGAGGCAGTTTTCCGTCTATCTCGAGATGA
Organism: Moricandia moricandioides; assembly: GCA_905132885.1. Classification (NCBI taxonomy): domain Eukaryota; kingdom Viridiplantae; phylum Streptophyta; class Magnoliopsida; order Brassicales; family Brassicaceae; genus Moricandia; species Moricandia moricandioides. Next base: position 76,062 of record CAJHQQ010000212.1, on the reverse strand, counting down.
ATCTGTTGAGGGCTGCAATCCGGCCAGTTAGCCTTTGTACTTCCCTTGTATTTTTGGTGATTGTAACTCCATGATAGCGGAAATCTTTATTTGGTTGGATTCCATGCCTCTCTTCGTCATGATGCATCCATGAATTCTCTTGACATGAATGCGAAGGTGCATTTTGACGGGTTGAGTTTCATATCGTACATGTTCAAAATTGCGAAGAACTGCTGCAGGTCATCGACGTGGCTCTGAGCCTTGAATGATTTGACCAGCATGTATACTTCCATTGTATTTATGAGTTGGTTTGAGAACATCTTGTTCACTAGGTTTTGGTAAGTGGCTCTAGCGTTCTTGAGTCCGAACAACATGGCTTTGTAGCAGTAGGTACCCCGATCGAGTTATGAAAGAAGTCTTCACTCAGTCTTTTGGGCCATTAGGATATGATTGTATCAAGCGAAGGCGTCCATGAAGGAGAGCATCTTGTTATCGGCGGTTGCTTCTATGATTCAATCGATGTGCAGTATGGGAAAGTTGTCATTTTGAGCACACATTATTAAGATTCATTTTTCTTCTTGACCACTACATGGTTGGCTAGACTTTCAGGGTACCTGATTTCCATGATTCATAAGGCGTATGTCAATCATTCGATTTTGGTGTTTACTTCTGCGGCGCTCTTGGATCCCAACTTCCTTTGTTTTTGCTTGTGGGTTTGTACTTTGGTTTGACATTCATTTGTGGAAGAAGATCATAGGGCCTATTCTGGTCATGTTGGTTGTTTTCCAGGAAAACGTGGATACATTCTCCTTAAGGAATGCAATCAGCTCTACTCTAATAGCAGGGTCCAATCCGCTGCCTATTCCCACGGGTCATTTGGGGTGGTGCTGATCAATGTTGACATGTTTTATGCTTTCCCTTGGAGGTTCTTCTGCCGCACAGAATAGTACCTCTGTCTGTGGTTATGATGGCGAGTCAGGATTCTGTCGTCTTTCGTTCGTTGGGTTCCAACATGGAGCAAGCTCGTGCAACGCCTTGACTTCCCCACAGGGGTACGAGTTCTGGCGGCCATCAGAAATTATATGCACTGATGGTACGAGGACGGCACTAAACCCAATGAGTGTCTCTAGGGGGTTTAAAGGATAGAGTTGTAGATGGCGGGTTTATAGATGAACGTGAACGTGCCGACCATCATAAATCCCCCAACGTGAACATGAAAATTTATCGTGCTTGTTGACATGGCAGTTTCTTCGACAAAAATTTTTAGTGGTCGGGCCTTCGGCTTGTTCTTGTAGCCTTAGAGTTCCATTCTTTGCAGGTCTCTGAGATCAGGTCCACTGAACTCCCGGTGTCTATCATCACTCTCAAGACCTTGCAGTTTACGATCATCACTTTGATGACTAATGGGTTATTGTGAGGGGTGTTCACGCCATTGGTATTGAATGTTCTTAATGTGATGGTCCCGTCTTCATGCGAGGGAAGTCTGAACGTTCTCAGGTCCTTGTGGGTCCAAGCGTCCCATCGGTTGGCAGTATCTCCTCTTCTTTGGTACTCCCAGACCTGGCAGAATTGTTTCATGCCGAGATTCCTCCCATGATGACGTTAATCCTTCTTTGCAACAAGGGTGGCAGATCGAGGTCTCCTTTGTAATTCCTCTTTCCAGCTCATGGGTAGGAGGTTGACTGGAGCTCCCTGGTAGGTAAATCTTCCTCGTGTTCCAAGGAGTAGGAGCTCCGGTAAGTTATGAATATTCATTCTGATTTCCCTTTCGTGATTTTTCAACTAGGAGTTCCTTTAGGTGTCGTAAATCCGCTGCCATGTGTCCGGCAAAGCAGTGGTATTCACAGTATTGCAGCCGGCACGTAGGTTTGGCCTTGCTTTCTTGGTCCCGCTCAAGGGGAAATGGGATGCCCTCATCTATGTAGCAGTTCCTAGATTCTCCTATGTTGCGCCTTCATTCAAGATTTATGTTCCTGTTTTATCGCATGGGTTGTTCTGCCTGGATGAAACTGAGAATTCGTATCTGCGTGCACTGGTGGCCTTTTTTTCAGGATCGTTCTTGAGGTGTTCCAGCTTTTGAATTGTGCGGCAAGGGACTTCAGTCCTACTTGTAGATTTCTGAGGATCTGGGCTTGCTCATCAGGGCCATGGCCATCTCACGCTGGTATCCATCGAGTGAAGTCCAGTCATTCAGTTGATCCCTTCGGTTCTGAGACGACTGGCCTCGGTATCGAATATGGGGTCGGCCTACGAGGTGTTCAAGCTCATCAATACAGTTGTGGCAAGTTGCCTAAGCTGCTTCTAGGACATCAGTGTGTATTGTCCCTTCGGCCTTCGCGGGTGAGTTCATCCACCATTCAACCAAAAAACAGAGTATTGTGGAGATGTTGTATCCTGACGTTCGGGACATGTCTGGGTTTGGCGGTAGACTAAGCGAGTGTCCAACTATGTTTGGCCTAGGAGAAGTGGGCAGAGTTGAGGTCCTTGGGATATGTGACACTGATGATTCCGACGTTGTTGAGACTATGTCTGCTCTGGTAAAAGATGTCGACATTTCTGGTTTCGAGGTGACTTTGGTTACTTTTCGTGATAGGAATCCCAGGATCCACAGTGGCGCCAATGCTAATGCCTAAAATCGTTAACGAAGTTTACAGACTAATCAAAAATAATAAGTGATTTTAAGACCATTTAAGTGTTTAAGATGAAAGAAGAAAGAACTACAAAGTTGAACTCTTAAGAAATTTAAAGTTGAAATCTTAAGAAATTCAAGGTTGAACTCTTGGGAAATATGAACTCGTTGTCAATGTTCAAGAGCTTGTAGTCATTTTGTCTCAACTCTCCCTTCTTATTCTCCTCCTTTTATAGACTTTTTCTTTTTCTTTGCTCAAACTGCTCTTCTTAGTCATCATTATGGCTCTTGCATTCTGTTGTGTTTTGTTGTCATGTCATGTGTGTCAAGAAGTGTTCCGAGCGGAAAGGTGAGGTGATGACGGTATTCACTTTGGCCTTGCTTTCCCTCTTCCTTTGTCTATGGACTTCAGTCATTAATCCTGACCAGGTCAACTCGTGGGTTCAGGTGAATGTGTAGACCCATATCCAACAATTTACTTTTTCGTTTTCTTCTTCTTCCTCTTCCTCATCCCTCTTATTCATCTTCTTTCTCTACTTCCTCATCTTAAATCTCTTCTTTCTGTTTCTCCTCATTCTATTTTTCCTCTTCATCATCCATCTCCTTGTTTTCATCAGATTCCTCCTCATGTGATCTCAAATTACCCTATGAGCAACTTCTCTCTCAAATAAGAGGTTCAGTTGTAATACTTGGGGATTAAATCCACATGGAGTGTGGACACACTATATTTATAGATATGTGGATTAAGCTAGGAAAGTAATTATATCGAGGGTTTCTGGTAAACAATAAAGATATATAAGCTAGATCTAGGGTTTCATGTAACCAAGATTATAGAGATATAGAAGCTAAAGGTGTGTGTGTGATATTCTTGAACTCGAACTCTAGTATATTAATATCCAGTTGTCGCATGTGAGTCTAATAGTTATTTAAGTCCAGTATTCTAGCTCTCGATAATGAACACCTAATGAGTCGTCGATCGATTGTAGGCGCTGAGCATCGATCAACGACTACCTTAAATTGGGTTTGTTGTCCTATTTGATTGGTTCACTAACTTCCTAGACCATCTCTCGCATGTATCTAGCAACCTAGCTCAAAAGAATCAATTCATGCAAGGACATACTGTTGTAGTTGTCTACAATCTTAATATCAGATTTCTAGTTAGCTACTATAGAACACAAGCATTAATAGCAATTCAGTTGATGGATATATCTATCACCTTAGCAGTTCTACAGTTTTGGCTAATCCTTCTTAACCCTAATTAACCCTAGATCTAACAAAGAGAACTACTCAGACATGACCAAGCAAACCATGATAATAAACTGAATAGAAATCATGAAATAGAATAAGGAATGAGAAACAATGGAGTTCTAATTCATGAGTCTTGAATCTTCTCTCCAAATCAAATTAAAAGCTTCTAAATATGGAATAGATTATGAAAAGTAATGAAGGTGGTGTTTTTCCCATACAATGGCAAAACACCTAAATACTAGGTATAAAGTCGGCCAAAAGTAATCTTGTAAATATGTGAAATTTATGGGCTTTCAATCAGTCACCAAAAAGTCAGCCCGTCTCGTGCTTCACTGTCGATCGATGATAAAAGAGTGATGTCGACCGACATTTCATAAATATCGACTGTGACTTCTGATTTTTCACCAGCTACGAGTTTCTTCATTATAAAGTCCTAAAATACTCCATAATCTCCACATTGCTCCAAAACATACCTTAACCTGAAAATAGCCTAAAATAGACTCCAAATACATAAATAGTTCCTAAAAAGCATATATACTATGGGTAAATACGGGTAAAATCCATAGTATATCAACTCACTTAGACTTATCTTTTGTTTGTCCTCAAGAAGAGAATATCTCTATCTGAAAAAGTTTTGAAAACGCAGAGGCTCGCAAATCTTTAACTTACTACTATCACCCCTACTATGTTGAAAATCACATCAAATAAGTGTTAACCTAAGAGATACTTTATATACCATATCATAGCTTAGAAAACCAAATGTATTCTACCAGCAACTTAGCTAATATTGTCTGACTCGCCTCTCTACTAACCTTATTTCTTAAATATAAAAAGTGCAGGCTTTAACTTGGGAGTATCGACACCAAAAGAAAAATGAGTATTAATTGCGCCGGGAAAACGCTATCGCACAATACCATAGCGTTATTAGGTACGATGTATCATCGGCCGCATTAATAGGTCTTCCACTTAAGATAGCGCTTTTCGCTTCCGCTACATTATGTTTTAGTTTGTTAACGATTTCCTTTTTGCTATTTAAATATATTAATATAGCACTCTATTTCCGATATTAATGTCATGCCATATATTTTTACAGATTTCGTTTTGTTAGCGTTCTAGTTTTCAATTAATTTAAAAGCATAATATAATTAAAAATTAAATATAAATGAAACTTAATACTTAACATAATTAATATTAAACATTAGAAAAATTATATATCCAGTTGACATACATGTTCAACAACATCCAACAACACAAACTTCCCAAACAACAAACCAAAGTTTTAAAACATAGCTATCAAACATACAAGCATCATACAAATTTGACTTTGTCATTAGGCCAAGCCACAGTGGTACCTAGAGCATCGGATATGACTTCAACTTCTGCATTTGGTCTCCAAACTCTTGCATCTCCAATCTTTGTCACTACAACGAAGACCTTGCAAGCATTTTCACCTAACGGGACAAAGTGGACTCTATCCTCAGGATTTGTGAAAACAACACGGCCTTCAGCGACAGTCTTTCCCGAGTTAAAGCAATCTAACAAGAGGCACTTCTTCTTTGGACTTGATTTAGCGGTGTCCAAGCTATTACTAACACTCTATCACCGAAAACAGCAAACAAAGCATAAGTCCAAAGTCCAAATCAAAACTCCAATGCATCTATTGAAATGTTCCAAAACTTTACCTGAGGTAAAGATGATAATGGCGAAACTCTTACTGGTGACTTATTAATAAAAACTATCTTCTGAATTGGCCAAAGTGAGATGAAGTGCTTCACCAATGGTTGACATCTGAGGACTAGGTCTCCACAAATAAGCCTCCTTCTTAATAATCTTTTCAACCTTGATAACTGCAGCATTGGGTCCAAGGGGAATGTTGTTGACCAGTTTGTTAGGATCAGTTGAAAACAAAACACTCTCAGCAATCACATCATCGCAAGTCCAGTTAATGATGAGTGTTTTCTCCGGTGATTCCTAATATATGAATAACGTGTTACACCCGAATAGAAACAGAAAACCAATTCATACAAGATTAAAGAAAGAAGATGTTCACCGATGAAGCACTAGTTTGAATTTTTGGTGTGGAGCCTTGGTTGTTATCCAAGATGGAGGGGATACCAATTGGTTCAATCCAAAAAGGAATGATTGAATGATAGTGTTCATCAACCACCGATTCCCATCGGACTAGGACGAACATAAAATAATTGTAATGAAAAGGCCCATTTTTCAGAACAGCCTGGAGATCATCCTCATTAGTAAAGTTGAATAAAAACCTTCCCTTTCCCAGATCTATAGCAACAATGCGGTCTTGCATCTTCCATTGAGATGGCATGAACTCGATCAACTTAGCGACATTTTTTTTGAACGGGTTTAGCACTTTTCCAATGAGAGAGAGACAATAGTCTTGAATCTGATCATCACCAACCTGATCGTCGAGGATGAGTGGCTCATCATCATCATCATCATCATCGTCATATCTTAAATGTTTGCCTTTACGATCAGCGAATATGTATCAGTTGAGACCCGGTTTAAGTGAAAAACGTGATCAAGGATCCACACAGAGGTTTCCAAGAGAAGAACAATTGTACGAAGATAATCGACTCTAAAACACAGATGTTTATACAAAACTTTTGTGAAGAGATCCCACAACTTAGAGACAAACAGATGGAAGAATGAAAACGAGGGATTGCGAATGATAAACCAGTGACAAAGATCACTTGGCTATGTGTGATGATCTAACACCAACGAGTGTCTCGAACATAACAGGATCAAGGTTCAAACGGAACTCATGTTCTTAGCAGCCGCCAAATCGCCATCTTTATCGCGAGAGCTAGGTATATCACTAACCCAAATTTAAATCATAGTATATATATAATTATATATATATATATATATTGAATTCGGTTTACAAATTGAAATTCTCTTTACAAAATCACATCGGTTCACACTACTAAACATGATCTAAAAAAAAACTAAACCTAAAATGGAATCTTCTCACGCTGCCTACATTGTCTTCCTCGCCGTCAACCCTAATGGTCATGTTCTCTCAGCGCACCACCACCACCGTGAATGCCACCAGACCACCTTTCACCGCCGCTGCGAAGACCACGCCTTGCACCACCGCTGCGGAGACCACGCCTTGCACCACCGCTGCGGAGACCACACCTTGCCTCCTCCAACGTTTTGCTTCTGCTGCATCCTCCATTTTCCTTTACAAAAACTAAAATCAGATTCAAGAGAGAGAGGTCGAACCGTTGTGTTTATCTGGCACGGCTCAGTTCATGTCTCCATCCTCCTTCTAACATCACTCTGGTGCGTCTCTGCAACCGACTCTAAGCCTTCCTCTGGCTCTCCGACAAGTCTGTGTGTTGGTCCCAGTCAAAGCAATAAAAAGAAAACTCAAGAACAATAGTTGTTTGGTAGTTAAGACTACCTATTTTTGGTTTTTCATTAGAATAAATAGAAAGCAAACAACATAAGGAGTTCAACTCCTACAAACTAGGAAATGGGAAATGTGGAAACGGTGGTTTCTCAACACAAGGAAGACCAATTCTCTCATTATTATGCTTGAAACAATAACACAAAATACTTAATAAAATACTGGTTTGGTTTACTCCAGATACTTGTGATTGGGAACTCTGGTTCGCGATGACAGTCTCCGATTCGGTTCTGCTACATGATCATCACGTGCTGCAGATGCATCATTACTCCCCTCCCCAAAATGAATCTTCTCCTCAAGATTAAAATCAGGGTAACTCTTTCTGAGCTTGTCGAAATCTTCCCAAGTTGCATCTTCTTTTGGTAAATCCTTCCACTGTACTAACACTTCCCGGGTCTGATTTCCTCCTTGTTGTGAGGCTCGTACTTGCAACACTTCTTCTGGGATCAATCGTAGGAGACCATTGGAGCGTAGTAGTGGTAGTGTTCCGGATGTAGGCGTGGTGTCTCCAACTCGTTTCTTTAGTAAAGACACATGAAAAACAGAGTGGATGCGGGTACCTTCCGGCAGCTTAAGGCGATATGCGAAAGGTCCAATGCGTGCTTCAACCTGAAAAGGGCCAAAGTACCTTGTAGACAGCTTCTGGCAAGTGTGTTTGAAGATGGTATGTTGACGGTATGGTTGGAGAAGCAGATAAACCCACTCACCGACTTCGTATGAGACGTCGCGGCGCTTCATGTCTGCTGCTTGTTTCATTCTGTTACCGGCTCGTTCAAGGTTACGCTTCAAATCCTGCAATATCTCATCTCGTGCAGCCAGTTGTTCATCAAGTTCCAAGACGGGTGTAGTGCCATTCTCGTAGCGCACTAGTGGAGGTGGTTCTCTGCCATACAGAGCTTTGAACGATGTCATACCTGTGGATGCGTGAAAAGTGGTGTTATACCAGTATTCCGCCCATGGAAGGAAGGTACTCCACTGCTTAGGTCGGTTGTGAATGAAGCAACGCAGATACTGTTCAATGATCCTGTTAACGACTTCGGTTTGGCCGTCGGTCTGAGGGTGGTATGCTGATGACATCCTTAGTTGTGTTCCTGACAAACGCCATAACTCACACCAAAAGGTACTGACGAAGATCGGGTCGTGGTCACTTACAATGGATTTTGGGATGCCATGGAGTTTGACGATGAACTCAATGAATTTAGCAGCAATGGACTTAGCGGTGTAGGGATGAGATAGCGGAATGAGATGTGCTGATTTTGTAAGACGATCCACGACGACCATAATCGAGGTGTGATTATCAGAACGTGGTAAACCGTCGACGAAATCCATCGACAAATCTTCCCAAATCTGACTCGGTATTGGGAGTGGTTGCAGTAACCCATCTGGTGATAAGCTTTCATATTTCGCCCTCTGACAAGTATCACAAGCAGCAACGTATTCTCGAACAGACTTATGCATTGACGGCCAAAAGAACTGTTGTGAAAGTCGCTTGAATGTGCGCAGAGCTCCCGAATGTCCTCCAATGTATGAGTCGTGATGTTCCTTTAACAAGGTTGTGATCAGAGGAGATCCTGGTGGTATGACGATGTGGTTATTGTAGCATAGGAGACCGTTGCGGCGGTCGTAGGATTGCCAGGTGCAGCGTCAGCTTGAAGTCCAACGCGCTTGAGGAAGGGATCAGTCTTGGTAGCTGAACGTAAGGCTTCCCATAGGGCTGAGTGCTGACCGGGGATCGTATGAAGGCAAGGACTGTCTCCACGGCGTGACAATGCATCAGTTGCGCCATTAGCAGTTCCTGGTTTGTAAGTAATCTCATAATCATAGCCCAAGAGTTTACCAATCCATTTTTGTTGTTCAGGAGTTAGTATCCTCTGTTCCAGAAGGAAACAAAGACTCTTCTGATCCGTCTGAATGGTGAATCTGCGACCCATGAGATATGGTCTCCAAGTACGAATTTCGATCATGATAGCAAGCATCTCTCGAGCATAGGTAGACCAGTTTTGTTTCGCAACTCCAAGTGTCCTGCTCATGAAAGCAATCGTCTTCCCTTTCTGTGACAATATAGCGCCAATCCCTTCACCTGAAGCATCAGTCTGAATGATGAATGGCCTCGAAAAATCAGGTAAAGTGAGAGTCGGTGTGCTTGTCATGGCTTTCTTCAGGGCTAGAAAGGCTGTCTCTGCTGCTGCTGTCCATTCAAACTTCCCCTTCTTCAAAAGATTTGTCAGAGGCCGAGCAATGATCCCATAGTTCTCGACGAACTTTCGATAGTAACTGGTGAGTCCGAGAAACCCTCTGAGTTCTGTAATGGTTGTCGGAGGAGGCCAGTCAACCATTGCCTTGATATTGGACTGATCCACTTTGACCCCTGCAACAGAGATGATGTGTCCCAAATACTCAAGCTCTTCCTGTCCAAACTCGCATTTCTTCTTCTTGACAAAGAGCCGATGTTGTTGGAGCAGATCGAAGATGATGCGAACATGTTCCAGATGTTCCTGCCATGTTCGACTATAAACCAATATATCGTCGAAAAAGACGAGAACGAACTTACGGAGATGCTGTCGGAAAACTGAATTCATGAGCGCCTGAAACGTCGAAGGGGCATTACACAACCCAAATGGCATGACTAAGTACTCGTAATGCCCACTGTGTGTGCGAAAAGCTGTCTTTGGTATGTCTGAGTTGTGAACTCGAACCTGATGATAACCGGCTGTCAGATCCAACTTAGTGAAGACAGTTGTGCCATGGAGTTCATCGCGCATATCTTCTACAATCGGGATTGGAAATCTGTCCTTAACGGTGGCAGCATTCAGAGCGAGATAGTCAGTACAAAACCTCCAGGACCCGTCCATCTTCTTGACCAAGAGTATCGGTGACGAAAACGGACTGACCCTTTCGGCAGCATCTCGTTAACTTGCTTCTCGATTTCTTCCTTTTGGAAGTGGGCATAATGGTAGGGGCGGATATTGACTGGATCCGATCCTTCCTTCAAAGTGATGTGAAGTTCTATGTCCCTTTCCGGTGGTAGAGATGTCGGAGTCTGAAAAATCTCGTCGTACTGCCGTAAGAGAGCCTTCATCGACTCTGGTATTGTTGAATCGTCGTTTTGCAGGGGCTGGATACTCAAAGTAAAACAGGCCTGGCCTATAGGGGATTCTCTTGCCATTTCAGCGGTTTCAGCCTGTGAGATTTGTCTACTTTCGAGGCCTTGAATCTTTGCAACCTGCCCGGCCCAATTAAACTCCATCGTTTGGGCTCTCCAATCACATAAAGTCGAGCCCAATTGTGATAGCCACTGTACGCCTAAAACGACGTCGAGACCAGTCAACAGAAGCACGTAGTAGTCGATGGTGAAGCTCAAATCGTCGATCATGGTGATAACCGATCGATAAACACCCTCGCACCAGAGTGGATGCTCGTCGGCCACTCGGACCTTGAAGGGTTTGGTTGTCTCGATCTGCAGGTTCAATTTGTTTGCCACCTTATCACTGATGAAATTGTGGGTTGACCCACTATCAATCAAGACCACTAACTTCTGTCGATTAATCTTCACCGGAGTTCGCAAAGTTTTCGGCGTGTCCCATCCCGTCAGCGCTTGCAAAGTGATTTCGGCTCCTTCAACTTCTGTTGATTCCTCCGACTCATCATCCTCATCGTCCTCCCCCACCATGAGTAGTAACTGCGACTTCTGGCATTTACGGCCTGGAGTGTACCTTTCGTCGCAGCTGAAACAAAGGCCGAGACTTATTTTCCGCTTCATCTCTTCCCAGCTCAAACACTTTGGTTTCATAGTGGATGTTGACCCCTCCGTCTTAGTGTTCTCGGGTGGGTTTCGAGTACCGCGGTTGTTGAAAGTGTTGAAACGACGACTGCGTTGGAGCTGCTCATCTCTCATTCTCGCCAACTCAATAGTCGATTTCAGTGTCTTAGGCTGAAACATTCTGATGCTATCAGAGATGGAGTCCATGAGACCCCAAATGTAGGTACCAATAAGAGCCTTTTGAGTCCATCCGTTGACCTTATTCTGAAGACGCTCGAACTCTCGTTGGTATTCTCGTAGGGTTCCTGTTTGTTGGATCTTAGAGAGGGCCTCGTCGAAATCCTCAGCAGCGGTGAGTCCAAATCGTGCCCACAGTTCCTCCTCAAATACATCCCATGAAAGTGAAATCCTATCTTCTTCGAGAGCCTTTGATGTCGCCTTCCACCACTCGTTGGCCTCATCCTCAAGGTGATAGGAGGCAAAGCTGACCCTCTGTTCCAGTGGTATCTCCTGATAGGGAAAATATTGTTTGGCCTTGCTACCCATGATGTTGGATCTCCTTCCTGAAACTTAGGAAATTCCAACTTCACACGTTGATGGTTTGGTCCATTAGTGGCGAGATTTGCATTTTCTCCTCTTTGAATGGAGGCTGATGGTGGCTGAGCCTCCGATCTTCTAGTACCTCCAGACATGCTCGTACCTCCTTCACGGTGACCAGCCATTGCTTCATTTTGAATCCCTCCCCTTGGTGCAACAGATCCGTCTTCTCGGAGACTCGATACGGCCGCAGACAGCATCTGCTTGAAAGAGTCCTCCATTCCCCGAAACTTTGCATCCATCACCTCGTTGATCTTAGCAACCTCATCTTGCACCATGCCAAGACTTGTTTCCAGGTCTGCTAATCTCTCCTTGTTGCTTGCCATAACCCTAATATAGCTTCAGGTTAAAGCAAAAAAGTGCTCTGATACCAAATGTTGGTCCCAGTCAAAGCAATGAAAGAAAACTTCAAGAACAATAGTTGTTTGGTAGATAAGACTACCTATTTCTGGTTTTTCATTAGAATAAATAGAAAGCAAACAACGTAAGAAGTTCAACTCCTACAAACTAGGAAATGGGAAAAGTGGGAAAGGTGGTTTCCTCAACACGAGGAAGACCAATTCTCTCCTTATTATGCTTGAAACAATAACACAAAATACTTAATAAAATACTGGTTTGGTTTACTCCAGATACTTGCGATTGGGAACTCATGACAGTCTCCGGTTTGGTTCTGCTACATGATCATCACGTACTGCAGATGCATCACTGCGCCTCCTTAACCGTGAAGAAGAACCACGATTACAAAAATCATCCACACAAATCTAATATACAAATACAAAAAGACACGAACTTACTTGTGAACAGATCCCGTCTGTGTGCTCTGGATTGGCCATTTATAAAATCCTCCAATATCTAACATGGTTCTTTAAACTCGGCACGATTCTGACGCAGGATGACGGAGAAGAAAGGTTATGGTACTTGATAAACAAAGAACAGAGGAGAAGACATCAGAAAATTATATGAGAAGATGGACATCCACGGATGAGAGAAGGAGGAAAGAGATAAAAAAAGAAAACATATTATCTAATTTAAACAATCCTGAACCGTTAGATTAACATCCACCTACGGACAATATTTTAAAAAGGGTGATCCACACTTTGTCAATGTTTTATATTTTTATATATAATGTATGTAAACAATGGCTTTTGTGACAAAAAAGTAGATAATAGTTTTAAATGTTTAAAATAGAATTTGGAGTTAAGATAAACGATTTTACATTTTATTAGATTTAACACTATAAATCACATTAGTAAGGATATGATTTAAATTCATTGTGTTTGAGTTATTGGTAATTTTAAGTCTTTAACAATTTATAGTTACGAAACAAACAGACTTATCAAGAGTGTTTGTAAAAAAAACATTATGTTTGAGTTAGTGGCATTTTAAGCCTTAAACCACTCATAATTAGTATATGTCAGGTTTACTTTACCAGGAGATGAACATGATGTATTGAACCACCTAGTGTTTTATGTAGACCGAGACAATATATGCATAATGCAACTTCATTTTCTTTTAGAACTTAGTTCTCTATTGTGTTCATTTTGCCCCTGAATTATTCCTAATTTTCATGAGTGAACTTAGAAAATATAACATTGCATTCATTCTCCTAGAAACGGCCCAATTTTACACTTTTAGGTAATTGACCCATGAAAAATATTGAGTAATTTCTGCTTTACAAAACTATGAAATCGTTAAAAACCTATGTTTATCCTTATCACATTAGCACTTTTATGATCTTAGGATCTATGAAGAGACTATTTTGTCTCAAAGTGCTTTTAGTAGATTATGTTTGATTTTTTTTTCCCTTTGAACCTACGTTTTAGGATCCCCAGTCATGATAGGTAAGGTTGCATTCAAGCATCCTCATTCGTTATAGGCTTTAAACCCTTTCTTTTTGATGATTTAGAAACAATATCTCGTGGCAAACATTTAATGAAAGGATATGTTGGGTTGTCAGCCGATTTGATATAATATATTTGTGATTATACCATTTGAGATAAGTTATCTAAGGGTTTTATATCGTCTTCATATGTGACAAGATTTACCATTGCATAGATTATTCTGAGCTCGAGCTATAAATGATTGACTATCACAATGTATTCGTATAGCTGGCACATGTTTCTCCCACATATGAATATCTTCCAAAGAAATTGTAAGCCATTCATATTCTGTTGTTGCTTTATCTAAGGCTATGAATTAAGATTCCATGGTGGATATGGCTAGCACTGTTTGTTTGAAGATTTCCACAATATTGCTGCTCATCCTAGTATAAAGATATATCCACTTGTGGATTTTGAATTTTTAGAATCTAATATCCAGTTAGTGTTCATATATTCTTCTAAACCTATTGGTTCTTTACCATAGTGAAGCCCAAAACCTTTGGTGTAGCGCAAGTAATTGAGTAATCTCGTTATACCTTTCTAGTATGTATGACCTAGATTACTTGTATATCGACTCAGTACCTGCATGTGCTAACTCTGGTCTAGAACAATTAGTCAAGTACATGATACTTCCGCACATGCATACTCGTTTTATGAAAACGCTTCACTTGAATTTTTTGTCAAGTGCATTTAGGGATCTAACAGAGTTTTTACCGTACTATTAGAGTAATTTTTAAATCTCTTTAATATTGTTCGAGCATAATGAGATTGGGTTAAGATAATTCCATTTGAATTTCATGTGACTTTAATATGTTTCATCTGAAATTTTCCTGTAAGTGTGTTTTTGTTTGATTGATTATATGTTTTTTGCTTTCAATAATGAGCATATCATGTACATATAGACATCGAAAAATATACGTAGTTTTGGTATTTTGTAGTATATTCATTTATCACATTCATTAATCTTAAAACCATTTGACATTATTACATTGTCAATATTTTCATGTCATTTTTAGGAGCTTGTTTAAGCCCATAAAGTAACTTTACAAGTCGGCATACTTTTTTTCATGTCCAGGAATAACAAAACTTTCAGGTTGTTTCAAGTAAATTTCTTCTTCTAAATCACCATTTAGAACGACGATTTATACATCCATTTCATGAATTTCTAGGATAAAGCTATGATTGTTATCATTAGCCTTATTGATGTTATTCTCATTTCTGGAGAATAAGTTTTAAAGTAGTCAAAGGCTTGTTTTTTTCAGAATTCTTGAATCAAAAACCTAGCTTTGTGTTTGCTACCATGTGTTCCATCAGGGTTTAGTTTTTGTTTTAGGATTTATTAAATCCCTAATGCTTTGAATCCTGGTGGTAAATCCATTATATAACATGTATAATTTTGAATGAATAGAATCAAATTCACTTTTTGACAATTTCTTTCCAAAACAGAGTGTCTGGTGAAGCCATGGCATCTGCCAAGGTTTTTGGATCACTTTCTACTAAAGTGCCATTAAAACAATCTTCACCAAAGATTTTTCCTGTTGAGATATTTTGCTCTTTCTAGGTTCATCTTTTTCATTTTCTGAAATATCATTTATAGAAATTTTGACATTTGTCTCAATTTTTGAGGTGTTGTCGTAGTCTCTTTGTTCTCGAGTTTGTCTTAAACCTTGTGCAATCCAGTACCACTAGATGATGTGACATAAATCCATCTTTATTATCACATCATAGTAGACTAGCTCCATAACTGATCCCATTAGCTTAAATCCACTAAGTATGACCGGAAAAACTTGATGAATGCATATAGTTTTACACTATGTGCCAAAATCTAAATCTGGTTATTCTTTAGCTCCAATATTCTCTCGAATGACCAACATAATCATAATCTGATACATAAGACAATGTATACTCCAATATCAACACACACAAGCTGCCATGCCGTCAATCCAAAAGCGACCCCAAGATTTTACAACTAAGCAAACCTCTAAAATAAACAATATACCCATTCACAAGAGTAGCACATGCCCAACCAATGGCTTATCCCTCGTACCACATAATCTTTTGTAACAAAACTCGTGAGCGATGGCTTGAAGTTTGGGTGGTGGTAGAAATATCACATATCCACTCGTGAACAATCTCTGAGCAACGACTAACGAAACTGATAAACACCTGAGAAACTTGTGAAACTGTGGCATCGTCCTTCTATTGAACATTTGGATGGAATACTATTAGTGAGGTATGAGATGCTAAAACCGAAGTCCATGGACCCGGTCATAACACTCTGGATAAATATAATTTAATTCTAATACATAACAAACACGGTACCTAAAGTACCCAAAGAACAAACAATGGTCCTACCGAGGTACACACTCCGCTGCCAACTAACAGGCCAAAAAAAACAACGCCGAATATGTGCTCGATAACACACGCCCGAAGACGATTTATCGCCCTCCTAGCCGTGGCAACAACAGGTCGACTATGTTGTTCCACAGCATCTCACAAAACATACTGGTCACAAACCGCCCTACAGAACTACGTCTCCGTAGTCGACCACAACCTTTCACCTCAATTCTTAACAGATATTTATAATTGTATATATATATATAATAACAATTATCAAAGAACAAGCAATGTTGAACAAGCAAACTCTAATAGACTCAATTTCACGAAGACGGAACATATTAGAACTAAATTATGTTTATTCAAGATAGGTTTGGGAATAGCCCTCACCTTAGCCAAACCTAAGGATAGTGAGAAAATGTATGGAAACAGGTATGCCTCAATCAACATGCCTCGCCTGAGTTTTAGATAACATTACTTGTTGAACAAGTCCCACTAATTTCCATATGGCTTCTATCCCGATTAACAACACGGCTCCATCTACTATGACTAACGACGATGGCATGGCTTGGTGACCTTGTTGGTGGTGGTGGTATGATACGACAGCTCTGGTCTCGTGCATATATTCTCCACGTCTTAACCTCTCCCGGGCCCATTTTACATCTCCCATGAGAGCATCATTGATGATATAAAAAGAAAGGAATATAAGATCAATGACTTTAAATTTGGAGAGATTACTTGCAACCAAAGAAATGGAGAACTAAAGTACTCAACCTTCTCGGCTTTGCTAACAATCTCCATAGTACGGGCCCGGTATGCAATGATAACGAGGAAGCGTCGGTGGCCCTCCGCAAACATGGCGCCCATCTCCGGTGGATTACATGGTTGCTCAGATCTCAATAGTGATGGCTTGCGATGACTCCATTGACGAGGACATGGCTCTCCGGTGGTGACTCCTGGCTCATGACGGCACATATCGGTGGTCGACAACGTTGCGGCTGCCGCTAACGACATGGATGGTGTCGTTGAAGTGATGTGATATGACGGCGATTGCTCCGGTTCCATTTATCTTGTGTACACCGCTTTCTCACGGATTGATGATGATGACGGCGGAAAGTCTCTCCGTACAGTTAATAGATCGTGAGTATGAGCATAATGGAGATAGAGAAGACGAAGCAGAGGAGTGGAGAAGAAGATCAAATGATCACGAGGAGAGTTGACGGCTTGACTTATATCTTAGGGTTACACAACTCTTATAGACACTCACGCAATTTAATTAATGAGTTTTAGCTTTGGTTTTCACACGTAATTATTTTAAATTAAACCACACCGGTTTACCCAAAACCGGGTCGTTACAATTATCCTCCCCTTATAAAGAATTCGTCCTCGAATTCAAATCATAACCCATTTTCTTTGTTCCAACCTGAATATTATGGAGTTTATATTCACTTTAACTCAATCTTAAGATGTGCTTTTGGATCTCACCTTTCTTCAAACAAATATTTCCATCTATGCAATAGATCTTCTGAATTTTTTTTTAATCGATCCAGAACCTTTAAGAGTTGGTTAAGCAATTTTTAATGATATCCCTTGGCGGCTGTGCAAAATTAACACTGCTCATCGACGACCTTCCTCAAACTAATACATGAAACACTTTATTGAAGTCTGACAATTCAGATGGTAATCTCAAACGATAAACCACAATTCAAATCCTCTCAATAAAATTGTACGGTCCCATGTACCTTACTATAAGCTTCTTCAACTTTCAAATCTGGGATCCTCTCTGAAATCTCCTCATTTTAGGTAATCTAAATCAGCCACCTTGAAATCCAAGTCTTTTCAGTGTTATCATCACAACTTTTTTATTTTTTCTGCCATCAGCTTTCTTCTTGAGTATTTTCTTTTTTTTTACTGTCTCTCGAACTACTGTTGATCATAAGTTCAAGTTCTTCCCAACTTCGGTCCAACATGAGTCATGTGCGATATAACCTACTATAAAGAGCCTCAAATGGTGATGTTCAGCGGTCAAGCTATAAGTGTTATTGTAGGTTAACTTTGCCATCGATAGATACTTCTCCAGTCTCTTTTTCAAAATAAAAGCCATAATCATATCTTCTGAATATTCTTCTCTAGATAACCGTCTTTCTGTGGATACAAGCTATACCCATGTGAATTTCATTCTCAAGGGCCTTCTTGAAAGCTTGCTAAAAGCAGTCATAAAATTGGATCCCAATCTGATAAAATACTGACTTTGTAATCTCAATAATCACATTAATGTAATCTTGTAGTAATGCTCTTTTCGCCCGTCTTCAAATTGGTTGAAAACGAGTCGGTTTAGTGATTCAATCCATGATCACTCATATAGTATTCTTCATGAAGCTTGTCTTCAATAGTCTAATGACAAAAACCCCATAATCACAATTTCCATTTTCCATAGGGAAAAGTATTTAATGATCTTCTTTACCCATCTGACAAGTACAACACAACAATACAAATGTAGTCAAATCTTCTTCATACCACTCCATTGATAATATCGTTTCCGATCAATATACATATCTATATTTTCTAAATGTATGGAGAAAGGCGAGTAGTGTGTTTGCTATAAGATTTCCTTTCTTACTAGCTCGTCCTATAGCACACATACTCAGTTATGATAAAATAATATTTATTTCATCTGCTGACATAGCTGAAGACTTTTTTTTATGCATCTTGTCCTTTCCTTGCGCTCCTATCCTTCAAAGTAAGTATGGATGATCCAATGCTTTAAGACCAATTAACTATGCCTCCATTGTAACTAAAGATAACATGGGTTAATAAGTGTATCGACCAGCTCTTAAAACCTCCATTGATACATCGCTGCTCATGTGCTTGCTCAATGCACATGTCACATGGTTGGCCTAACCAGGATGGTATGTGATCTCCAGAATGTAGCATATCAACAGATATATTTATCTACGATGTCTCAAACCCAAATCCTCCAGAATGAGCATCTATTCAAGGCTGATGACCGGTAACAATATGAACCTCCGTCCCATGACGAAATAATTGGCTCGATAAACCTATTATTTGACAAATCTCCATCTCTTCTTTTTTTCAACTCAACTATCTATGTTGGCGCTAGAAAATATGGTGAGTGTGATGCTGGTGTTGTCCCTGGTTTTCTTTCATTAGTGAAAACATTTCTTCTGAATGGTAGTGTCCTTTTCAAAGATTCAAATATTTCTATATACTCCGCAGCCATTGGTGTATCCAGTAACTTCCGCTTCCCATCATCTTAACCATTACTATGGTTGCATTAAAACCCTCAGCTCCTCTCTCCAATAACTCATCAACATGCAACATGGAGATAATTAAAACTCTCTTGTTCGAATGAAATCTGTGGAAGGTTATTGTTGCTTTTGCTCCAGTGGTAAACATTTCTATCCTTGTGCAATCCAGTACCACTAGATAATGTGACATAAATTCATCCTTAGTATCACATCATAGTAGTCTAGTTCCATATCTGATAAATCTCCTATTAACTTAAATCCATTAAGTATGACCGGAAAAACTTGATGAATGCATATAGTTTTACACTTTGTGCCAAAATCTAAATCTTAATTATTCTTTAGCTCGATATACTCTGGAATGACCAACATAATCATAATCTGATACATAAGACAATGTATACTCCAATATCAACACACGCAAGCTGCCATGCCGTCAATCCAAAAGCGACCCCAAGATTTTACAACTAAGTAAACCTCTAAAATAGACAATATACCCATTCACAAGAGTAGCACATGCCCAACCAATGGCTTATCCCTCGTATCACATAATCTTTTGTAACAAAACTCGTGAGCGATGGCTTGAAGTTTGGGTGGTGGCAGAAATATCACATATCCACTCGTGGACAATCTCTGAGCAACGACTAACGAAACTGATAAACACCTGAGAAACTTGTGAAACTGTGGCATCGTCCTTCTATTGAACATTTGGCAGGAATACATTAGTTGGAGAACTGATGACGGTGATTTTACTCTTCGTCATAAAAACAAACAATTAAGTTAGATTTTTTTTGGACAGAAAGGTGTTATTTTATTTTTATTTTTAAAATTCCCCAATCCCATTTTTTTTCTGAAAACATAGAAAACTGAATCCCCTAATCGCCATCCCGGGTCGGGGCCGGGACAGAACCTCCTCTGATACCAAATTGTAACACTCGTCTCTTCCTCTCTTGAGAACGGCGTGCTACTACCGATAAAATATCAAATTAAACCAATTTATAAAAAAAATAAAGTAAAGTATTAAAAAATTTAATAAAATAAACGCATGATAAATTATTCTTAAATTTAGAAACCGACATAAAATATACGCAAGATAAATCTTTTTTTTACATTTAATAACCAAAATAATCCATATCAAAAATTTGTATATAACCGAATGAAAACCGATATAAAATACGACGATCCCCAAGACACCAAACTGTCCAGATATTCGACTACTCGTCATTCTCAC
Source organism: Moricandia moricandioides (assembly GCA_905132885.1). Classification (NCBI taxonomy): domain Eukaryota; kingdom Viridiplantae; phylum Streptophyta; class Magnoliopsida; order Brassicales; family Brassicaceae; genus Moricandia; species Moricandia moricandioides. The sequence continues at coordinate 55,699 of CAJHQQ010000212.1, read as the reverse complement.
CTGAAAGGGGGGAAAGAAAGAGGGGTGAGCGACAGGGGAGTCACTCAGTGAGGTATGGGAGGCTAAACCCGATATAATTTAACACTCTGCATAAATATAATTTAATTCTAACACGGTACCTAAAGTACCCAAAGAACAAACATTGGTCCTACCGAGGTACACACTCCGCTGCCAAATAACAGGCCAAAAAAAACAACGCCGAATATGTGCTCGGTAACACACGCCCGAAGACGATTTATCGACCTCCTAGTCGTGGCAACAACAGGTCGACTATGTTGTTCCACAACATCTCACAAAACATACTGGTCACAAACCGCCCTACATAACTACGTTTCCGTAGTCGACCACAACCTTTCACCTCAATTCTCAACAGATATTTATAATTGTATATATATATATATAATAACAATTATCAAAGAACAAGCAATGTTGAACCCTCCAACACCCTATATCCGGTTTAACAGAGAACATAATGACTAAACAAGCAGACTTTAATAGACTCAATTTCACGAAGACGAAACATATTAGAACTAAATTATGTTTATTCAAAATCCTAAGCCGTGTACAAGAGGTTTGGGAATAGCCCTCACCTTAGCCAAACCTGAAGATAGTGAGAAAAAGTATGGAAACAGGTATGCCTCAATCAACATGCCTCGCCTAAGTTTTAGAAAACATTATTTGTTGAACAAGTCCCACTAATTTCCATATGGCTTCTATCATGATTAACAACACGGCTCCATATACTATGACTAACGACAATGGCATGGCTTGGTGACCTTGTTGGTGGTGGTGGTATGATACGACAACTCTGGTCTCGTGCATATATTCTCCACGTCTTAACCTCTCACGGGCCCATTTTACATCTCCCATGAGAGCATCATTGATGATATAAAAAGAAAGGAATAACGAGGAAGCGTCGGTGGCCCTTCGCAAACATGGCCCATCTCCGGTGGATTACATGGTTGCTCAGATCTCAATAGTGATGGCTTGCGATGACTCCATTGACGAGGACATGGCTCTCCGGTGGTGACTCCTGGCTCATGACGGCACATATCGGTGGTCGACAACGTTGCGGCTGCGGATCCGGCTAACGACATGGATGGTGTCGTTGAAGTGGTGATGTGATATGACGGCGATTGCTCTGGTTCCATTTCTCGTGTGTCCACCGCTTTCTCACGGATTGATGATGATGACGGCGGAAAGTCTCTCCGTACAATTAATAGATCGTGAGTATGAGCACAATGGAGATAGAGAAGACGAAGCAGAGGAGTGGAGTAGAAGATCAATTGATCAGGAGGAGAGTTGACGGCTTGACTTATATCTTAGGGTTACACAACTCTTATAGACACTCACGCAATTTAAGTAATGAGTTTTGGCTTTGGTTTTCACACGTAATTATTTTAAATTAAACCACACCGGTTTACCCAAAATCGGGTCGTTACAATTATATCCAAAAACGTTTCGCAATAGTGCTACAGACAAAAACGCAAACCTTTATTTGATAAGAAAAAACGTTTTGCGGAAGTACGTATAGCAAATCACAAACATCATTCAAATAAAACAATGTTTCATAAATCCTTCAAAATTGTCTTATAAAAATGTATAGAGATTCAATCTTATTCAAGCTTTGAAACGATTAAAAGTGAAGACTGCAGAAGCCGAAAAACCGAATTGAAACAAACAATCAAATAAAAACGATATTAAAAAAGACGAATGAAATACGAAATAGAACAACATTTTCATAAACATAAACCACAGAGTTGAGACGAATCTATTTCCTTAACTCTTAATATTTGCTCCGTAGTGAGACGGACTTGTACGAAATAGAGTCCCATGATACAACCATGATAGACGCTTCACGCTTCATTCGTGAACGTCCCTACGAACTAAAATACTACGAAGCATCTAGACCTAATAGACTTATGCTTAGGGATTTTGATTGCTGGATTTTTTCGTTGTTAAAAAGAAATTATGAAATGAAAAGAGAGACGAGTTACATATATATATATATAGGATGGGGAGACATATTCATTTTGCTTTGAAAGATTGTGCAGAACTGGTTTCTTTGAAAGATTGTGCAGAACTGGTTTCCGAGAATCTTGGTGAATATGCTCGACTCAAGAAATGTGGGAAGGTTGTAACCACTCCGAAAATTTCGCAAGGCTCGTTCAAACTTTTTTCAGAAGTGAAAAATCTATCTAAAATGCTGACAGAAAAATACTTAAAAAAAAACATCTTGTATTGGCTATGAAACCACATTCGCCCAAGCCCAAGCCGAGCCAGCCGGATAGCAACACATGTGCTTGGGGAGACTTTCTCTCTTCAAACCTTTGAACCGATACAAGAGTCGAACATATTACTCACATTCTCGTCTTATAGTTGATGTGGGACTTGTTCCCTTACATCATTATTAATCAATGTCATAAGGCATTAATTAGACTGGTCTATTGGCCCATTTCCTTTCACGCTTTGCCATAATATAATTGGCCCGACAAATCCTAGTGTCCCGGCAAGCCAAACGACTCCAACTGGCCTAAGCTCTCCATTAACCATAACAAGTTCTGCAAAAGCTGAGGAACATCTAGTTTCCATTCTGAAATCTTCAGTCCTCTAGTTTACATCTATTGGCAAGAGCAAGCAACGGCGAATTTGTAACCCACAACTCCTTGTCTTTTGCTTTCACCACCATTTCGAGGTTACCAAATTTCCTTCTGCAACTCTACGTATCTCCTATTGTAGAGGCAAGTTTCTTTCTATTGCCTTTCCTTGGAAATTGTTTCCTGAGTTTTTTTGTGTAATTCCATTTGATCACCTCCAATAAGGAACCAGACTTATCGTCATAGTGCTTCTGTGTTGTCCTGAGAAGGTAACTCTCATCTTGATTATGTTCATTAATAACAAGCATGGATTGAGAAACCTCAGGATAACAATATCTGAGTTTTTTTAGCATGAATGTGGCTTGTTTTCCTAAGTATCTCTGAATCCCACAACGGCAACTCTCGCACTTGAGGGAATGTATACGCTTCAGAACAGTACCAAAACTATATTCACTTCTAGAGTCATCATTGTTGGAAACAGTTTTTTGACACAGTGATTTTTTTGACTTTTCCGGTGGCTTGTCTGGGCAAACCGGTGGTCGTCTTGATCATGTTAATAGATCATTGTAAAGTTTGTAACGAGTAATACAATCTGATATATTGAAACGTCAAAAACAGATTTAAATTGAATGAGAAATGATGTGATGAAGTTGTGATCTTGAACACATGAAACTCACAAGTTGAGTTTTTTCCCACATTGGTTAGAAAAGAGGATTTTGATATGTATATATATGACTCCTTGATAGCATAGAGTAAACAGCTCAGAGAGAGGAGGCACCCCACGCGCGCGCCGGCGCCGCCCGGCTCGGTCGTGGTCTTGGTCTTCGTCTTGGTCTTGGTGGAGGACCTCCGGCTCAATATCGTTCTTTTTGGGCCCAGTTAAGCCCAACGTTTTGCCATTTTAATTCCAAAAAACAGCATGACGTTTGTCTTTTAAACGACGCGTAGTTCGTCCAAAAACGACAAGCAGTTTATCTGTTCGAAACTGGATCAGAACGAAGAGATCTTGTGGAGAAAGTTTCTCAACGCACCACTCCCGAGATTTTCGAGAGATTTCCGCTACCATTTCGAAAAACGGCTCCACTACTCTTCTTTATAAACTCGTCTCCTCCTTCCTCATTTCTTAACGTTTTTCTAAACGAAAACCAGCAATCTCCAGCGTAAGTTTTAGAGAGTGTTCGTAGATTTACTAGTTCGTTGGGGACATTTACGGGTGAAGCGTGAATCGTCTATCATGGTTGTATCCTGGGCTCTATTTCGTACAAGTCCGTCTCACTACGGAGTGAATATTAAGAGTCAAGGAAAGAGATCCGTCTCGACTCCATGGTCTATATTTCTAAAAGGTTTTTCATCTCGTTTTTGAATCGTATATTTCCTTAACATCGCTTTGTTTATATCGTTTATATTGATTCGGTTTTTCGGCTTCTACAGTCTTAACTCTTAATCGCTTCTATTACATATAAGCATTAATCGGATTGATCTTAATACGTTTTTATAAAAAGATTTCAAGGATTTCTAAAACGGTTTTTTTTTTATGTTGAAATGGTGTTTGCGATTTGCTTTACGCACTTCCGCGAAACGTTTCTTGTTTATCTGAAAACGGTTTGCGTTTTGCTCCGTAGCTCTATCGCGAAACGTTTTCTGTTACATGAATCATAAAAAAAAGTTATAAAAACGATTTGTTTGCACAATAGCTTTCTAAAGCAAGTTTGTGAAACAATCTACAAGTCTACACAAACGGTTTATGCGAACGCTTTTAAGCGAGTTTGCAAAACGTTTTTCAGACTTATATCGATATGATTTGGTGGTTTGTAACGCTTTAAGCGATTTACTAAAAACACCAAAAAATGACAACCGATTTTAAACTATTATTTATTTGAAATAATATGTTATTTGTTTATTGGAGTTTAATCCGCTTTCATGTTTTCTCAACAGAAAAATGACGGATCTTAACAACACCCCCATTGACACCACCATTGATACGCAAACTCCACTCAACGCTGCTCAAAGTGATGCAACCATGACAACTATTGATGCAACAACAACAACAACAACAACCGCTGCAACAATGACTCCTACTCTTCCAGTGGGAAATGTTGCTGATGAAACCACACGCCGTAGCCTGTTCGGTGCTGGTCTCTATCAAACGGGTCCTATTCAAGGAACCACAAGTGCTCCGATTGTAGTTCCAACTCCTCCGACTGTACCAAGCTTGTTCACTCAAGGATTAGTGCCAGAAAAGTTTGATGACAAAGGCTTCAAAACGTGGCAAAAGAAGATGATGTTCTTCCTGACAACAATGAAGATGGATAAACTCACCCAAGAGGACAAGCCCCTTGTCACTTACGGGATTGATGATGTGTACACTCTTGCAAGTGTTGATAGTTGGTTGCATTCCGACTACATCTGCAAAGGATACATTTTGGGTCGCCTTATTGACCCATTGTATCATGTCTACTGTGAGATTCCCACGTCAAAAGAGCTATGGAGATCACTGGACAAGAAGTACAGAGGTGAGGACGCTAGATGTCAGAAGTATGTGGTTGCAAAATTCCATGACTTCAAAACGGTGGATTCAAAACCCATAATGGATCAGGTGGAAGCGTTTCAGCTCATTTGCCATGAAATTGCTGCTGAAGGAATGTCCATCTGTGAGACATTCACAACTCTCAGCTTCATCCAAAAGCTTCCTCCAAGCTATCAAGAATTCAAGAACAACCTGAAGCACAAAAAGAAGAAGATGGGACTCGAAGATCTCATTCAGAGGCTTCAGATGGAAGCCAGGAACCGAAATGATGACAAGCTGCTCCAAGCTAAAGAGCATAGTGTCAACGTGGCTGAAATGAAAGGTAAAGGAAAGTCAATTGTCCGATCTCCTGCAAAACCTTTCAAAATAGCTGCAATTTTGAAGGATTCTAGTCCAAACTTCAAGAAGAAAGGCATTGAGATCAAGGCAAATGTGGAGAAATTTAAGGGAAAATGTCACTACTGCCACAAAGTTGGTCACAGGACTATTGAGTGTCTCAGCAAGATCAGAGATAAGAAGGCTCAGGCGAATCTCACTGAAGAAGATCTCGTTGCAGTGGTGACTGAAGTCAACATGGTTGAAAGCAACAACCCTAAGGAATGACACTGGTGCCACCACCCACGTTTGCACTAATAGGGCGATGTTCAGCACCTACCAGAAAAGCAAGACTCAGGAGAAGCTGTTCATGGGGAACACTGCAGTCTCCAAGATTGAAGGCCGCGACAAGGTGGTTTTGAAGATGACATCTGGACGTGAAGTCACTCTGCAGAATGTAAAGCATGTGCCTGACATGAGGAAGAGCTTGGTCTCGGGAACCTTGCTCAGAAAGAATGGATTTGCCACAACTCTTAAAGCAGACAAGCTCGTGATTAGGAAGAATGGGATGTATTTGGGAAAAAGGTATGTTAAGGATGGACTGTTCAAGATGAATGTAATGACAGTCATTCCAAAAATTGTAGCTCCAAAAGTTTCAATGAATAAGAAAGAGGCAGTTGCTTATTTGGTTGAGTCTTTTAATATATGGCATGAAAGATTAGGCCATGTAAACTACAAATCGATACAAAGATTAATGAATCAAAACTTAATATCAAAATGCAAAACAAGTAAACAAAAATATGAAGTATGCGTACAGGCTAAGCTCACAAAAACACCCCCAACTCGTGTTGAAAGAACTAACAAATCTCTAGATTTAATTCACACAGATTTATGTGACTTAAAATACATACAAACTAGAGGTGGGAAAAAGTATTTTCTGACCTTCATAGACGACTGCACAAAATATTGTTATGTATATTTATTACATAGCAAAGATGAAACCTTAGAAAAATTCAAAGAATTTAAACTCGAGGTTAAAAATCAGCTTAAAACAACTATTAAAATAGTTAGTATCGACAGAGGAGGCGAGTATGATGGTCCATTTAATGCATTTTGTAAAGAACATGGAATAATTCATCAAACTACAACTCCTCATTCACTAGAATCTAATGGAGTTGCTGAACGCAAAAATCAAACTCTAAAAGAGATGATGAATGCAATGTTGCAGGAATCTGGGTTACCCCAGAACAAGTGGGGGGGGGGGAAGTGTTGCTTACCACTAATTATATCCTCAACAAAATTCCACACAAAGTAACTGGCAAAACTCCATATGAACTATGGAAATGTAATTTACCTTCGTATAAATACCTCAAAGTGTGGGGGTGCTTGGCAAAAGTTGCGGTACCGCCACCAAAGAAGGTCACTATTGGACCTAAAACAGTGGATTCCATTTTCATTGGGTATGCACATAATAGTAATGCCTATCGATTTTTGGTATATAAATCTAAAATATCATATATTCATGAAAATACAGTAATGGAGTCAAGAAATGCATCTTTCTTCGAAAATATTTTTCCTTGCAAGGAAAAACAAGGTTCAAAATGAACTTGAGAAGAAAGAGACAACCATAATGTTTCAGAAACTGAGTCAAATGTTGAAATTTCTGTTAATGATATTTCAGAAAATGAAAAAGATGAACCTAGAAGGAGTAAAAGAGCTCGAAAGGAAAAATCTTTTGGTGAAGATTTCTTAGTGGCATTCTTCGTACAAAATGATCCAAAAACTTTGGCAGAAGCTGTAAGACCCGATCCTGGATTCCTTAATCCAACCGAACCGCAGTCTTACCTAAGATCATAAGTCAGTTCGTTTGGTTAAGTACCAATCCTAACTCATATTTTTCTAAGTGTTTTACACTGATTCGAGGTTCATTCAATCTACATGATCAATACACAGCGGAATAAGGCAAACGGTTTCTTATATACATAAAACAATGTAGTCATACAAATCATCCATTCGTTCATCATCCAATGCACACTAGGCTAGATCATATTAACTAAGGTTGCACAATATGCTACATAAATCCAATGCTACAAAAGACTTGTCTTCCACACACACATCCCATCCACGGCTAGGTTCCTCACGGTTCCTTGGCTTTCCCACGATCACCTTTGCTATCTGGATCCATCACAAAACACACACAAGTACACGATTAGATTTATCAACCACAAAGCCAATCATTTACATGGATGGATCCTATACTAGGCTATCAAACCATATCAGACCAGAAATCGGCCAACACAATATACATGGGAAATACAATAAAATTCATGTAAACTCATGATAATTCACAACTAAGAGATTGGCCAAGTCGGATTTCCAAGAACCGGTCTCGATCATCAGGACCTCGACCTTGATTCACTAAACCGGACACGACCCTATCCCTTAATCAATTCGATCAACACCCAATCTAGGCATGATAAATCCTTATAAATACTCACTAGAAAGAATCAATCATCGGAATTCCCCAGGTTTATCAGAAACTATGAGATCCGATCATACCTCTCAAACCAAGGCCATGGAGGAATTCCCACCAAACCGGCCAAGGCCGAGGTTTGTCTTATGAGTCTGAACCCATAGACTCGGATAGAATATAGATGAAGTAATAGAAATACAAAGACAAGACAGAAAGGATGCTTCCAACACAATCGTCCCCACACACACCGAACCGGCCTTAGCCGTGGTGAAGGACAATGAACCATGGATAGCATCACTGACCTTTGGAGTTTGTTCCTCAGGAACCGGCATCATCTCCTTCTCCTTTTCCTTCTCCAGATCCTTCTGACGTGATCCCATGCCTTGCCCCGGTTAGTCTTGCTCCGGTAACCCCTTTGGTCGGATACTTCTCTTCACGGACCGTCTCTCTCTTTCTCTGTTCTCTCTGTTACGATTTTACCAGAGCTTCGCCTGAATGTTCTGATGCCTTTGTCGAAGTCAGAGACCCTCTATTTATAGAGAAACTCGATGCCAACTTCCTTTAGGCGAACCGGTACGAGAGAGAGAGAAAACGGACGAACGGTTGCCCTTGGCACCGTTTCGCTTATATCCGACTAACTGCCCCTTTGGGACAGTTCTTAGGCACGGAGGGAACCTTCCCTTCCCTTGTGGGACGTCCCAGACTAACAGGCAAGGCCTTGGTCCCAACGTCACATATTTCACATATGTATGGACCGTCGGGCCAGTCCGGGTAACCGTCCAGCTCGACTAGCCTGGCCCGGACCCGAACACTCCACCGAGGTGAGATGAGCTTCCTCCTAGCTGTCCCAGCTGACCTAGCTAGTCCATCAGCTCCAGTGAGCTGGACAACCTCAAGTGAGCTGACCACACTCTTAATCCAGCTGAACGAGCTTGACCCGGACCACGTCTAGCTTCCGGTTCACTCGTCCAGCTCCCCTCTGCTTCCCTTCCTTCTTTTGATGATTAAGTATTCATGTTCTGAATCACTTAACCATCTATCCGGACCATGATACACCTGATTTCAGGTCAGACGACCTGCCTTGGTGCGTCTCCATGTACCACGGTCCGTCCCACGGTCCTATCGAGGATCGGGGACATGACATAAGGGTTCAATAGCTTTAATGTGCACTTTTACATCAAGTTTGCTTGATCTTTACTAAAATTGTAAATGATCGAATAATGGTGGTTGTATGGCATTTAGTTGACATAGTTCCTTCCATGTATCACAAATCAATTTCAATTCTATATCAATCCTTGTATGAGAAGAACATTTATTTCTCAAAAAAAATATATGTTATCTACAAACCATAAGTGTATACACATACTTTAAGATAACATAATTAATAAATCAGAAACATAATCTTTAAGTGAATTCCCAGTGTCAAATACATAATGAGCATCCCATAACTAAAATAGCAAAGCCTTATCTACAATACACATACTTTCTACATATTGGGTGGTAAACATTTTGTTAGCGGATGCGCTACCATCATGTCCGTCCTTATGTGTTCAAATTGCACTTTTTGTTTATGAACTTCTTCTTTAACAAACAAGTACTTTAACTCCATGTTCTTAGCACCCTTCGAGTACTTGTTGTTCTTTGAAAAGAAGACATCAACTATCGCAGTAAATTCTCAGCGGCTTGGCTATAGTGTCGACAATCCGAAGTCCTGAGATAAAGTTTCGCAGACATAATGCATGAATTTTGGCCTCAAAGCACGCCACAAGAAAATCTCTTATATATATATATATATGTATATATATATATATATATATATATATATGAAAAAGGTAATTCTTTTCGATAGCATTTATAAATTTTTGTCACCAAAATAATCTTTAAAAATGAACGAAAGAGCCTTTTAAAGTTTTTATCATCAAAATATTCCTTAAGAAAAAATGATCGAAATTATTCTTTTTATTTTGAAAATTTTATTTAAACCCTAAACCCTAAACCTCACCTCCAAAACTCTACAACATAACTCTAAGTCCTAAATCTAGATTAGTTAAACCTAGAGGCATAAGTGTATATTTATACCATTTTATAAAATTTATTTTGGTCATTTTTCTCTTTAAAAACTAATTTTTTGACAAAACTTTATAAAAATATTTTAGAGTATTTTTCTTAGGAAAATGCAGAGATGATTGGAACTTGACCGGAAGATTCCCCGATGAATCAAGCTCAGAGAGTAACGCAAAATCTAGGAAAATGCAGAAAATATTAAGGTTTAAATCTCAACTAGATTCCGACCCGCCCTTTCAAGGGTGGGTATATATTTTGTTTAAATTTTTTAAATAAATTAATTTTTATATTTTGGTTTTTGTAGTTATATTGTTTTTAATCATTTATTAAAAACTTAATTTTATTAATATAAAAAAGTAATACATAAATAATAAATAGATGGATCAAACATTTATCAATAGATTATAATCATGTTTTAATATAATAGATAGCTTTGATATCATGTTAGTGAACAACAAAGAGAGAGAGATTAAATGTACCGTTATAATAAATAACTATAATAAATGTATCATTTTCTGTAATTATCAATTTTAATAATTTTTAACTAATAATAAATTAATAAAATAAAATATTTTTCTTAAAATTTATAATATTTTCACAAAAAACAAAAAAAATCTATATTTGTGAAACAATTTATTTTCTAAAATATTAATCTTAATGAAACAGAGGTAGTACAATAGGGGTATAATTTTATTATTTTATTGTTGACCCAATAGAACAAACACAACCGAATTAAGTTTTGGTTAGGGTTCGGTTATCAGTTGTTTTCAGTTTTCACTTTTATTTTCGAAAATAACCGTTTTTGGTTTTCGATTAATTTCGGTTTAGTTTTCTTAAAATTTTGGATATTTTTGGTTAAATTGGTTACTTTTAATTCAATTTTTTTTTTTTTTTTGTTTTTTTTTTGAAAATTGAAAAGCAAACACAACCGAACCAAAAATTTGAATTATTTTTCAAAAATTTACCGAATTAAACCGAACTCAAAACCGTAACTAAAACCAAAAACCAAATTTTGGTTATGCTCGGTTGAGACAAAAAAACTACAGGGCTAGTACAAATTATGATACTAAAGGATAATAAAGGCTCATGAATGAGTTGTAAGATAAACCAGTCTCCTCCATTAAGAGTTGGTTTTTAATTAGGAAAATTGCTCTCTCTAACATGAAAGGAAACTTTAATTAAGCATATGGGAAAGTATTTCATATCCACTGTGCTACTTTGAAACCCCAGATGATGATGCGCCTTTTACTAGGTCTGTTTATAGCACAGACAATTTTTTTTTGTTAACCAATTAATAATTAGTATCTAACAAATCCTATAATAATTTTGGAAAAATAATAAAAAAAATGTATTTAACAAGCTTTGGTTTAGCTGAGTTATTGTTATTGTACAGCGATTTTTATTAATTGTATAGCAATTTTTTGACCCCCAAAAGTATAGATTTTCTCAAAATTGTGCCAAGCTCTATAGCAAAAATGGCGGCTATAATCGATGGTGTTGGAATTGATTGGTTTTGTCAATGTGTAGTTCTGAGAAACTCACTGCTCCTTGCACAAATCCTCCATGTTCGGTTTTTTTTTTTGATTATCGGATTTGGATTTTGCATTCTCTCGTGTTTGATTTTTGTTTTACTACATGGTGTTGGAACCATTATTCTGTTGGATTTTAGATTTGTAAGATTTTAGCAGTTATTTTTTTTTTCTAATTTGTGTAAGAAGTTATATATACTCTCAGAAACTGATTGATAGTGTTGTTGTGGTATACGTTTTTGTCTCTGATTATTTTTCCTTCCCGTCTATAATAATTCACATGTTTTTTTGTTTCCTTTTTGTATTGACACAACTGCTTCCACAGGGTCTTGAAATAAAACTGCAAAAACCACTAATGTCGCTTACTGCCATAGAAGACAAAAATTTTGAACAAATTTTCTCTCCATATATGCATCGCTTAAGGTTTCAAATCGCATCTCTTATACAACCGTTGTGAGTTTCCGTTTCGCTAAGGAAATCATCACTCACATATTTTTTTGTTAAATTCAATCTTATTCTCGACTATTATTATAAAATTTGCCAGTGTAATTTCAGATTCGAAAGAAGTGAAACGAGTTTGCTAGCTTTCATGTTTTGCCAATTTGTGTACTGATTAAAGTTTGACCTGGCGATTGTCTTTTCAGCAGTTATGGTCTTGGATTTTCCCAGTGTATGAAGCTTGATATTTATTTATTATTGTCTTTTATGAATATTTTAAAAGACATATGCATATCTATATCTTTGTTTATTCTTTACCTAAAATACTTTAAACATACCGGTTTTATGTGTAGATATCTGACATCCAAACTTCGGTTAACAAAATGACCATGTCGGCTATTGTAAGTTTTATTTGGATTAACTTTGTAATACCCGGTTAACACTTATGAATATATATTACTCTATCTTTTATAATAACTTAACTCGAAGCCATAATGTATTATTCGGTTCTAATATGCAATCACATTAGAGATACATGAATCATTTTCTAGCTATTATTCTCATAATTAGGATTGTTTATGTATTATTCGGTTATAGTGCACATTCATTATAGGTGATGATTGTTTTGTTAGTTTTTAGATTTTGGTTTTGCAGTAGATTTTAGTTTTTTGAAAATCTTGAATGGTGGTTTTAGATTTTGGTTTTTAGTTTTTGGTTTTTACTTTTAAAAATAAAGAATATTATTAATAGTAAAATGTTTACTCTTGAAATTTAAAAATAAAATAGTATTATTATAAAACACAAATTTATTAATAAATTTATTTTAAAACAAAAACTTCAAATATAAAATAAAAATTATCTTGAATCCCATAAAGACGAAGAAATTTGATCTGGAATGCCTTCCGTATAGTGAACATGAGTGTTATTATGTTCTTCGTCTTCATCTGAATCAGAGTCTTCATCTGAATCAGAGTCTTCAGCTGGCACATTACCAGTTGTATAGTCCGAATCAAAATCAACATCTCCTAAATTTGAGAGCCTAATAAAATTATGTAGCACCATTGTAGCTGCAACAACTCTTCTTTGAACATGTATGATGTACCTTGGTTTCTCTCTTAAAACTCGTCATTTTCCTTTCCAGACACCGAAAGTCCTTTCAATAACAAAGCGTAGCGAAGAAAGTCGTTTGTTAAACATTTCTTTGTAACTACTGGGTGGACTAGCTCCATTGTATTGGCTAGGATGATATCTTTCCCCTCTATATAGAGTAAGAAATCCAGGTCGAAGAGGATAACCAGAATCTCCCAAATAATATTTTCCAAAAGGTGATGTCGGAAATTGATGAGGCCCCTCCATTGCTAGTGCTAAAACTTTTGCATCATGAGCTGATCCCGGAATACCTATATATGCATATGTAAACAACATGTCCATATTACATATAGCTAAAACATTCATGACCATATCACTTTTCCTGTTCCAATATTTTTCTGAATCTTTTCCCGCAATAGTGACATGAACATTGTTCCATCGATTGCACCTATAAGTCCTTTAAAGTAAGACCAATAATTTCTATTGGATTGTAACCTAGGATGAGGTTGTGTGAGCTCATCCGGATCAGGTCTAAGCAAATGAACTGCCATTTTTTTCAAGAGCACTCAACACTTCATGGAATTTTTTTACTTATGGTTTCCTGTGAGTGACCAAATATCTTCCCCACAAACCTCTGAGTAACATTTTGAGCACATATGTTAAGGAATACTGCAACACTTTTCTGGATGCTTACATTATCAGTCTCCTTCAGCTGATAATCCTTCTTAAGCTTTTCACATAACTGAATGTATACTCGTGGATACATTCGAATTATGTTATAGCATTGTACGTCGTGACCATGAAGTAACTCATATACATATCTTCGACCGCGTTCTGGATCCAGGTTCATTCGTTGCCTTTCTATACTCACAGAATAATGATCGATGAAGGATTCTCCAAAATTAATGCTTCCATCTTCTTCTTCATCATCTTCAAGCATTCGGTAAAATGCTTCTTTCTAACAAAGAAAATAAAAAAGTAATTTATTAAAATAAATAAATATTATTTGATAAATAAGAAACATAAAATAAGAAATAATTATTGAAAATTAAACATGAATTAATATCCGAAAAATAAAATTATTCAAGATTTTAAACTTTCTTATTCAGCTTCTCGATCGATTCCTGTCATTCTTTCGAGATATTTTATTCTAGCATCGTCGTCGGGTAGTGTAAGATAAACACGTGCATGTGTCTCATTACTTTGAAGCACAGTCACTGCTCCCCAATATAATGAAGAGTCATACTGAAGACTTAGGAGTGTTTGTAACGAGGAAATGGCACGTTCAAGCTTGTTATGTTGGGCTCGTTCATAAAGTTTTGTTCGTTTCATGTAGGCTTCGCTTGTCACGAAGTCATATGAAACCTTCGTTGTTCCTCGTTTACGTGCTGAAGATGAACTACGTGAAGTGTTTCTGTACACTCGTTTGGAACTCTGTTTGTAGGAAGACGGTGTTTCGTTTTGATTTCTTGAAGGCACATCAGAATCATCTTTTAGATTCACAGTGTCATATTCATTCTCGGTAACCATCTCAGACTCGTTATTTTGATCCACTCCAAAACCTGGATAATATCCATCATCCGTTGAAATGTGTTTGCCTCCAAAAAGTCGATCCAATCTGTCGAGATCAGTGAGGGGGTGTGCCCGGAGCTTAGAAGCATCATGTATTTCCTAAATTAAAAAAAAAAATATTACACTTTCCTAATTATAAAATTGATGGCTATGATATTCAAAGATTACCTGAATACGGTCATTCCACCATTCTTCTTCCATTTGAATAGCTTTTGTGGTCTCGTGAAATGTAACTCCAGCCATACGACCCAATCGGCGATAAATGTCGTACAATTTTTTTATAGAGTAAAACTTGTTTTTCAGTGGAAGCCATTCTAGATTTTGACATGTTGCTTCTCGAAATTCATTTCTAATTCGCGTTTTACTCTCTTTTTTTAAAGGACCAGTATGCCAATTTAGTCTTTCCATTTCATTTTCATATATTTCAAGAAATATATGAATCATGCTATCGTTCCATTGTATTTTTCCCTTTAATATATCATACATTAATTAGTTAGTTAAATTATATTATCAGTCAATTTTAAATATTTATTTAGTAAATAAATACCTCTTTGCCATTTGATGATTGTCCTTGGTGTGACATACCTATAAAAAGATACATTATTAATAATTAAAATTTGTGGGTCTTAATATTATAAAATAAATACTTCCCAGCTATAGATTTAAATTCAGTTCTTATGAACTTGTTGAAAAAAGTTCATAAGTACTGTTATTTTTTATTTATAATAATACATATATTTATGCCATAACAATATTTTAATAAAAACTTAATTCTACGTGTAAACATAAATAAGAACTAATTCTACATGAATGAACGATTGTTTATAAAACACAAATCAAAACATCAATAAATTAACTTTACCTTAACAAAACTTCAACCACTTCCAAATAAAAGTGTAAGAAAATTCCAAATGCTTAGAAAAATAGAATAGTTTTAAGGTTCATGTTTACTTTGGGTGTGTTGTAGAATTGTAGAGTAGGTCTTATATTGTAGACTATTTACTCAACTTAATAATTTATTTATTTTTAATATTTTTTTTTGTTTTTGGTTGTAAATAATTGTAGGAGGAAACCAGTTGAATAGGGATTTTGGTTTCTAAAAAGGAAATAGTAAAAGGAAGCAAAAACTAGTTTCCCTAAAAAAATAGGAAATATATTTGACCAAAATCATGATTGGGTAAAAAATGGTTTTTGGAAAATCAAAAACTAAAAACTAGTTTAGAATCTACAAAACAATCAACCTCATAATCTAACTAATCAATACTTCTCTATTAATCTTAATGATATGGAGCCCAATTCGGCTAACTAACATGTTAACTGATATTTTTTCTTATACTGTATTTTTTGATTATCCACAACATTGTTTTAAAAACCTCTTCCTAAATGTGTTGTCCCCAACTAGAGCTAGAAAGTATGTCCGTTTAACCCGCCAACTTACGTTTTGGATATTTTTTTTCTTTCAAAAATCCATGCCGCGTAATATGCAAAGAAAAAAATACATGCATTTGTCCCGCCATATTTGCTGGTAACCCGCATGAGCCGCATATATTATTAAATATAATAAAATATATTTCTAATTACATTTTAATTATTGTAATTTGCAATAGAAAATGCCAATTAAGTTGGTAATTTACAAAAAAGAAAAAAAACAGTAAAAAGTGGAGAGAGAAAGATGGTAAAATGACATTGTTATTCTTGTGAGTGTTTGAAAGATAGAGAAACAAACCAATGCCCCTCCTCTACTACTTGGCCCTTCAATTTTGAACTTCATCCATGTCGAGAGAGAAGGAGACGACAAATAGATAAAGGAACAAGCTTTAGTTAATATATATACAATTAAGGAATCTGTTTGGAGTTTGGATTTATGCCAAGTGCGGTATAGGGTTGAGCGGCGATGAACAAAAGATAAAGATATAGTGCAGCAGCGGTGTAGCACTAGAGACACCTCTCTGATAATATTCTCGACATGTCTTTCTCCAATGGTAGATGGCCTCCGATAATCTTCTTGACATGTCTCTACTAGTGAAGCTCTTTCCCTGTGTTTTTATTTGGTCATTTTTCTTAGTTTTGTTTTCGTAAACATCTTGCAATCGAAGAGCTGTCAAAATATTAGTGTTAAATTAGTTTAAACGGAACAAATATGTTTCTAGTCTATAAATTAGTTTAGATGACTAATAAACATATGTTTTTGTATTAATATTCCTTCATTTTATCTTGGGTAATGTTAACTCAAATACAATTCATATAGTTAATATGTAAGTAAGCACACTTAAAATGTGATTTTTTTTATCATTCGTAAATTAGAATGGTTATATTCCAATTTATCGAATATTTTACATATTAGCTGGTTATTATGTTAGAGGTCGGCTCATTCAAATAATTATCCAGACATTATTATTGTTAGCTGGATTTTTCGATTAGTAGTCGATTATCACCATAGACTCAAAACTCTAATAAATTAACTTCTGTATATCAATATCCAGATATCGTTATTGTTAGTTGGATTTTTCAATCAATGGTTGGCTAAAGGTATAATAACTTTCACTCAGAGCCATAAAAACCTTAAAAGTAAGCTCAAAACATTTAAAGGTTTTGGAGAAATATTGATGAAAAATCTACTTATTTGAAAGTTTTGGAACCAAAATTGAAGAATCACAAAGATTAAAGACCAAACATGCAAACTCGCAAAAGATAGAAAAGCTCAGATCTCCCACAACCGAAAGCTTATTAGAATCAATCAGTTCGTGAACACCAGCACTACTCGATTTTACATCCTCAACCTCAAGCTTCGATCCTTCAGTCTCATATGTTTCAAATCAATTGAGACGTGGTGACTGATATGCTCGATTCCACTCTCTCGACTTCGCCTGCAACCTCTTGAACATGATGATACAAAGTCAAAGGTTGTATGTGATGGTGCTATGGCTTCGGTTCCGACAACTCCACAATCTCAGGGACGTGACGATAACGACGCATCAACGAAGAAGTTCGGTGGTCTTGCGGTGGCCCAGTAATGGAGGAAGTCAAGCTTGAAGAAAATGACATTTTCATCTTAAGAGGCAATTCTGAACAACTTTCACACCAATTAGGATTAGCTGCATCTTTTTACCAAACAAAAATAAAATTAAGAACATTAGCATAAACTTGAAAAAAAAATCAAAAACATCAGATATAGATCTTGTTTTAGTTGGGTAAGAGTAAAACGGTTATTTTGGAAAAAAAACAGCTCAACAAAATAATATTTCTTTTCATAGGTGATAATATTGAAGTTATGGTTGTATAAGACGTCGGATTTCTCTTATACCTATAATTAAAATATTTGTAATATTTAATATATGTTTACAGAAATATTTTATCTTAATTTTTTTTTTTTTTTTTATTTGTGGGTTTGAGGATACTCACAACCCGCACCGGTTCCGGTTAAATAAGCTCGACCCGCACGCTGACCCGCAACGTGTTAAACAGAACGAACCTGCGGATTTTGATTAAAAATTCCTACCCCCACCCCAACTTCTCTTATTATTTGACACGTGCAGTAATACATGACTTCTTTGCTGCCAAATCAATAAAGTTCACAAATATTTTCCCTATGCTCAACCATAATTAATTGTTCTTCATCTGATACTCTCCGTTCTACTCTTCTTTTTCAATTGATCAACTGTCACCACACACTGCTTAAAATGGCTTTGATAGGATGCTACATGACGATAACAATGGAGTGGGAGCTGAGACAGAGAAAGCAAGTGATGTGGCAGTAAGAAAGTCAACAAGACAGAAGTTTGCGACAAAGAGATACGTGGAGTAGAAGAGGTGAGGTGTCTCTATCAGTTATTTACTTGTTCAATAAGGAAACCTAGTCTTTAGGAGACTACTTCCACATTTCCATTACGTTCACGTTCTGTAAGGAGTTGTTAACTCCACTTTCTCATTCATGTTTGTAAGGAGTCCATGACTCCATTTGCTTTTGTTGTTTTCTATTTAAATCAATGAAAAACACAAAAATAGGTAGACTTATCTACCAACAAATCTCTTGAGCACTTATGATATCATATTCTCTTTGGCTTTGAAGAGGGACCTTGGCAACTTGGTATCAGAGCAGTTCTTTTGTTCTTGTTGACGGTATTCAATACGAATCAACGATCACCAGGAGCAATTTTTTTTTCTTTTCTTTAACCCCTGATCAACATCATTCCACCCAGAAAAACAAAAAATAAAACAGAAACAGTTACGACAATGACTAACAAAGAACGACTCGATGGCCTTGAAGCAGGTCTCGGGATGGTACAAGACGAGCTTCAGCAGCTCACCGTTGGACTCAACGATCGGATCCGTGCAATGGAACGATCACTGGAAGAATCCCTCAGACGAATGCAAGAGATGATAATCAACTCCCGTGACAGCAGCTCCAGCGTACCGAGACAGAGCCGAGAGAAAGGACCACAACAAACCGACCCTCACCCAAACGAGACAGTGAATCCCTTTGCCTCACCACGAACCAACACCCCTCACATTAAGCTGGAATTCTCCAAATTCAGTGGGGAGACCCTACCGAATGGATGAGCAAAGCAAAACAATACTTTGCATATCACGAGATGCCAAGAGAACAAAGAGTCAGCTTTGCTTCTTACCACTTATCGGCGGAGGCAAACGAATGGTGGCAAGCAATTTCAAAGGCTCGTGGCTTAATTCCACAACAAACAACATGGGAGACTTTCGAAACAGAGTTATGGACTCGGTTTGGTCCTATGGACGGCGAAGACTTCGACGAGGCACTCTCACACATCAGTCAAAAAGGACCATTGATTGAGTATCAGCGAGAGTTCGAACGCTTACAGAACAAGGTCGAAGGATGGTCCGAGAAAGCTTTGGTTGGTGCCTTCATGGGCGGCCTCAACACCAACATCTCCAATGCAATTCGCATATTCAAACCTAAGACCTTAACAGAGATAATTAATCTGGCCCGACTTCGCAATGATCAAATACAAAAGGATAAACGCTGGAGTAATCCCAGGTCATCTACAACAGGTTCATCCAATCCTCAAGCCCACATACGTTCGGCTCATGTTCCTGTTCCTTCCTTCTCCCCACAACTACAGCCGCGAAAATTAACATGGGAAGAGATGAAAAAGAAGCGCAGCTTGGGATTGTGCTTCAGTTGTGATGATAAATTCTTTCCCGGACACAAATGCAAGCAACCACGGTTGTTCATAATGGAGAGCGAGCAAGACAATAACGACAGTGACGACGAACCTCCGCATACTCACGAACCATAACCGGAGATTTCATTGCATGCTTTAACAGGCTGGGATACTCCATCAACTATTCGTCTTCACGCAAACATCGGCCATCAACGACTTCTTGCACTGGTGGACAGTGGCTCGACCCACAATTTTATAAATGAGAAAGCTGCGCTGCGACTTCGCCTATTGACAACACCAGCGACACCTTTTTTGGCTCGAGTCGCGAATGGGACTCCATTACAGTGTAGCTGAAGCTGTACCTCGGTGGAGATACGGATGGGGACCACCAAATTCAAGCTGACTTTACACGTTTTTCCCTTGGTGGGCCTGGACATCGTTTTAGGAGTAAAATGGCTTGAATCGTTGGGCCCAGTGACATGTGACTGGAAGAAGGCCCACTCGATGCAATTTTTTTGGGAAGGGGATTCCCATATTCTCCACGGGTTACAAACGACCCAGATTCAATCAACTGGGCCAGCAGATATCCGTAAAGAAGCCCAACAAGGACAAATCCTCTACGCCATATGCCTTTCCACCGTCGATACGCCATTGACGCCTATTGCAGAAGAATTTCACACCCTAATCCACGAGTTTGATGATCTCTTTCAGACACCATCGGGTCTTCCGCCTCAACGAGCCATTGAACACCGGATCACACTCAAGGAAGGGACGGATCCGGTGAACGTACGTCCCTATCGGTATGCTTATTTCCAGAAAGAAGAAATTGAGAAGCAAGTACACGACATGCTCAAATCTGGAATCGTACGCCCCAGCTCAAGTCCATTTTCTTCTCCTGTCCTCTTAGTGAAGAAAAAGGACGGATCCTGGCGCTTTTGTACAGACTACAGGGCCCTCAACGCAGCCACAATCAAAGACAGATTTCCCATACCGACAGTTGACGATATGATAGACGAGTTACATGGAGCATCATACTTTACTAAGCTTGACCTAACAGCAGGATATCATCAGGTCAGGATGCACCCTGGAGACATCGCAAAGACGGCCTTTCGAACGCACAACGGCCATTACGAGTACTTGGTCATGCCGTTCGGTTTGTGTAATGCGCCGTCCACATTCCAGGCCCTCATGAACTCAATCTTCCGCCCATTAATGCGCAAATCGGTTTTGGTGTTCTTCGACGATATCCTCATCTACAGCCCCAACTGGAGTACACATTTGACACATGTTCGGGAAGTGTTCCAGCTACTGCGTGCTCATCACCTCGCGGTTAAGTTCAAGAAATGCGATTTTGGGCGACAAGAGCTGGAATACTTGGGGCATATTATCACAAGCAGTGGTGTCAAGGTTGATCAATCCAAAGTCAAGGCTATGCTCGAATGGCCAGCACCAACAAACATTACTGAGCTCCGTGGATTTCTCGGATTGACAGGCTATTACCGAAAATTTGTCAAAGACTATGGTCTTATTGCGCGACCTTTGACAAATCGCCTTCGACGCGGACAGTTCACGTGGGATACCGAAGCAGAAGAAGCCTTCCAGTCCCTGAAAGAAGCGATGACAACAACCCCTACCTTGGCTCTTCCCGATTTCACCAAGCCCTTTGTCATTCAAACTGACGCTTCCGGAGAAGGTATAGGAGCCATTTTATCCCAAAATGACCAACCTATCGCCTTTATGAGCAGATCGTTAGGGGTGTCCAAGAAGAGTTGGTCTACTTATGCCCGTGAAATGCTGGTTATCATTGTTGCCATTCATACTTGGCGACCATACATTCTGGGCCAAAAATTCACTATTCAAACCAATCAACGGAGCTTGCGCTACCTTCTCGAACAACGAATCCTGACCCCCGAACAACAAAAATGGATGGGAAAGCTCGTGGGTTATGATTATGAAATTGTCTACAAACCAGGGAAGGCAAATGCAGCGGCATACGCTTTATCACGCCTACCAGACAGCCCAGTCCTCAATGCCATATCCGTTCCGTCAGTGAGTCTGTGGGACGAGCTCCGCCAACTCGCCAAGTCAGACCCCTATTTAGTGCGCATCGGTAAGGCAGCACTGGAGAAACCAGGAAAACCTTACACATGGAAAGATGATCACTTGTGCTACAACAACCGTATAGTGGTACCTCCTACTTCTCCTCTCATTCAACAACTTTTGTATGAGCATCATAATACAACCATGGGTGGCCATTCTGGGATTTTGCGGACATTTAAGCGTCTCTCGCGTCAGTTCTACTGGCCGTCAATGCATCGTAGCGTCCTGGAGTACGTGTCTAGCTGTGATACGTGTCAACGCGCTAAGACACAAACAATGTCACCAGCTGGCCTCCTTCAACCATTGCCAATTCCTGACCAAGTTTGGGAAGATATATCCCTCGATTTTGTCGACGGACTGCCGCACTCCAATAACTACACATCCATTTTGGTAATTGTGGACCGGTTGAGTAAGTCAGCTCATCTCATACCTTTAACACATCCTTACACAGCTACACAAGTTGCTCAACGATTCACTGACCTAGTGGTCCGACTTCATGGTATTCCGAGATCGATACTCAGTGACAAAGACCCAATTTTTCTCAGTCACTTTTGGCAGGAGCTGTGGAAGATGTCGGGAACTAAACTACGCAGATCGTCGGCATACCACCCACAATCAGACGGCCAAACCGAAGTGGTGAATCGGTGTATTGAACAGTTCCTTCGTTGCTTCATCCAACATCGGCCTAAGCAATGGAGCAGTTTTCTTCCCTGTGCAGAATACTGGTACAACACAACATTCCATGTTTCTACTGGAATGAGCCCTTTTGAAGCTTTGTATGGCAGGAAGCCCCCACTGATGCCGCAGTATGAGCTTGAATCCTCACTAGTGGAAGAAATAGACGCACAGTTACAGGCACGAGATGAGTTGTTGGGTGAGTTGAAACATCATCTCGAACAGGCTAACAATCGTATGAAGCAAATGGCGGATCGCAAACGCCGAGACGTTGAATACGAGGTGGGCGACTGGGTGTTTCTGCGCTTACAACCATATAGGCAGAAAACGGTTTTCAAGAGATCTTCTCAAAAATTATCCAACAGGTATTTTGGACCTTTCCAGATTGAGAAAAGAATTAGGTTGGTGGCTTATCGACTAAAGCTCCCTGAAGGCTCAAGAATTCATCCAGTCTTCCATGTCTCACTACTTAAGAAACGCGTTGGTACAGAGGAACCTGTGTCAGTCGAACTTCCACCACTTCGTTCTAATGGGATTTTTCACTTAGAACCAGCAGAGGTACTCTCTTCATGACAAACACCACGTGGTTCTATGGAGGTTACAGAGATCTTAATACGTTGGAAAAACATGCCTATGGAGGAGGCTACTTGGGAGGAACTCAATCAGATCAAGGTTAGCTTTCCTTCGTTTGTTTCGAACCTTGAGGACAAGGTTCTGTTGGAAGGCGGGAGAGTTGATAGGATGCTACATGACGATAACAATGGAGTGGGAGCTGAGACAGAGAAAGCAAGTGATGTGGCAGTAAGAAAGTCAACAAGACAGAAGTTTGCGACAAAGAGATACGTGGAGTAGAAGAGGTGAGGTGTCTCTATCAGTTATTTACTTGTTCAATAAGGAAACCTAGTCTTTAGGAGACTACTTCCATATTTCCATTACGTTCACGTTCTGTAAGGAGTTGTTAACTCCACTTTCTCATTCATGTTTGTAAGGAGTCCATGACTCCATTTGCTTTTGTTGTTTTCTATTTAAATCAATGAAAAACACAAAAATAGGTAGACTTATCTACCAACAAATCTCTTGAGCACTTATGATATCATATTCTCTTTGGCTTTGAAGAGGGACCTTGGCAACTTGGTATCAGAGCAGTTCTTTTGTTCTTGTTGACGGTATTCAATACGAATCAACGATCACCAGGAGCAATTTTTTTTTCTTTTCTTTAACCCCTGATCAACATCATTCCACCCAGAAAAACAAAAAATAAAACAGAAACAGTTACGACAATGACTAACAAAGAACGACTCGATGGCCTTGAAGCAGGTCTCGGGATGGTACAAGACGAGCTTCAGCAGCTCACCGTTGGACTCAACGATCGGATCCGTGCAATGGAACGATCACTGGAAGAATCCCTCAGACGAATGCAAGAGATGATAATCAACTCCCGTGACAGCAGCTCCAGCGTACCGAGACAGAGCCGAGAGAAAGGACCACAACAAACCGACCCTCACCCAAACGAGACAGTGAATCCCTTTGCCTCACCACGAACCAACACCCCTCACATTAAGCTGGAATTCTCCAAATTCAGTGGGGAGACCCTACCGAATGGATGAGCAAAGCAAAACAATACTTTGCATATCACGAGATGCCAAGAGAACAAAGAGTCAGCTTTGCTTCTTACCACTTATCGGCGGAGGCAAACGAATGGTGGCAAGCAATTTCAAAGGCTCGTGGCTTAATTCCACAACAAACAACATGGGAGACTTTCGAAACAGAGTTATGGACTCGGTTTGGTCCTATGGACGGCGAAGACTTCGACGAGGCACTCTCACACATCAGTCAAAAAGGACCATTGATTGAGTATCAGCGAGAGTTCGAACGCTTACAGAACAAGGTCGAAGGATGGTCCGAGAAAGCTTTGGTTGGTGCCTTCATGGGCGGCCTCAACACCAACATCTCCAATGCAATTCGCATATTCAAACCTAAGACCTTAACAGAGATAATTAATCTGGCCCGACTTCGCAATGATCAAATACAAAAGGATAAACGCTGGAGTAATCCCAGGTCATCTACAACAGGTTCATCCAATCCTCAAGCCCACATACGTTCGGCTCATGTTCCTGTTCCTTCCTTCTCCCCACAACTACAGCCGCGAAAATTAACATGGGAAGAGATGAAAAAGAAGCGCAGCTTGGGATTGTGCTTCAGTTGTGATGATAAATTCTTTCCCGGACACAAATGCAAGCAACCACGGTTCTTCATAATGGAGAGCGAGCAAGACAATAACGACAGTGACGACGAACCTCCGCATACTCACGAACCATAACCGGAGATTTCATTGCATGCTTTAACAGGCTGGGATACTCCATCAACTATTCGTCTTCACGCAAACATCGGCCATCAACGACTTCTTGCACTGGTGGACAGTGGCTCGACCCACAATTTTATAAATGAGAAAGCTGCGCTGCGACTTCGCCTATTGACAACACCAGCGACACCTTTTTTGGCTCGAGTCGCGAATGGGACTCCATTACAGTGTAGCTGAAGCTGTACCTCGGTGGAGATACGGATGGGGACCACCAAATTCAAGCTGACTTTACACGTTTTTCCCTTGGTGGGCCTGGACATCGTTTTAGGAGTAAAATGGCTTGAATCGTTGGGCCCAGTGACATGTGACTGGAAGAAGGCCCACTCGATGCAATTTTTTTGGGAAGGGGATTCCCATATTCTCCACGGGTTACAAACGACCCAGATTCAATCAACTGGGCCAGCAGATATCCGTAAAGAAGCCCAACAAGGACAAATCCTCTACGCCATATGCCTTTCCACCGTCGATACGCCATTGACGCCTATTGCAGAAGAATTTCACACCCTAATCCACGAGTTTGATGATCTCTTTCAGACACCATCGGGTCTTCCGCCTCAACGAGCCATTGAACACCGGATCACACTCAAGGAAGGGACGGATCCGGTGAACGTACGTCCCTATCGGTATGCTTATTTCCAGAAAGAAGAAATTGAGAAGCAAGTACACGACATGCTCAAATCTGGAATCGTACGCCCCAGCTCAAGTCCATTTTCTTCTCCTGTCCTCTTAGTGAAGAAAAAGGACGGATCCTGGCGCTTTTGTACAGACTACAGGGCCCTCAACGCAGCCACAATCAAAGACAGATTTCCCATACCGACAGTTGACGATATGATAGACGAGTTACATGGAGCATCATACTTTACTAAGCTTGACCTAACAGCAGGATATCATCAGGTCAGGATGCACCCTGGAGACATCGCAAAGACGGCCTTTCGAACGCACAACGGCCATTACGAGTACTTGGTCATGCCGTTCGGTTTGTGTAATGCGCCGTCCACATTCCAGGCCCTCATGAACTCAATCTTCCGCCCATTAATGCGCAAATCGGTTTTGGTGTTCTTCGACGATATCCTCATCTACAGCCCCAACTGGAGTACACATTTGACACATGTTCGGGAAGTGTTCCAGCTACTGCGTGCTCATCACCTCGCGGTTAAGTTCAAGAAATGCGATTTTGGGCGACAAGAGCTGGAATACTTGGGGCATATTATCACAAGCAGTGGTGTCAAGGTTGATCAATCCAAAGTCAAGGCTATGCTCGAATGGCCAGCACCAACAAACATTACTGAGCTCCGTGGATTTCTCGGATTGACAGGCTATTACCGAAAATTTGTCAAAGACTATGGTCTTATTGCGCGACCTTTGACAAATCGCCTTCGACGCGGACAGTTCACGTGGGATACCGAAGCAGAAGAAGCCTTCCAGTCCCTGAAAGAAGCGATGACAACAACCCCTACCTTGGCTCTTCCCGATTTCACCAAGCCCTTTGTCATTCAAACTGACGCTTCCGGAGAAGGTATAGGAGCCATTTTATCCCAAAATGACCAACCTATCGCCTTTATGAGCAGATCGTTAGGGGTGTCCAAGAAGAGTTGGTCTACTTATGCCCGTGAAATGCTGGTTATCATTGTTGCCATTCATACTTGGCGACCATACATTCTGGGCCAAAAATTCACTATTCAAACCAATCAACGGAGCTTGCGCTACCTTCTCGAACAACGAATCCTGACCCCCGAACAACAAAAATGGATGGGAAAGCTCGTGGGTTATGATTATGAAATTGTCTACAAACCAGGGAAGGCAAATGCAGCGGCATACGCTTTATCACGCCTACCAGACAGCCCAGTCCTCAATGCCATATCCGTTCCGTCAGTGAGTCTGTGGGACGAGCTCCGCCAACTCGCCAAGTCAGACCCCTATTTAGTGCGCATCGGTAAGGCAGCACTGGAGAAACCAGGAAAACCTTACACATGGAAAGATGATCACTTGTGCTACAACAACCGTATAGTGGTACCTCCTACTTCTCCTCTCATTCAACAACTTTTGTATGAGCATCATAATACAACCATGGGTGGCCATTCTGGGATTTTGCGGACATTTAAGCGTCTCTCGCGTCAGTTCTACTGGCCGTCAATGCATCGTAGCGTCCTGGAGTACGTGTCTAGCTGTGATACGTGTCAACGCGCTAAGACACAAACAATGTCACCAGCTGGCCTCCTTCAACCATTGCCAATTCCTGACCAAGTTTGGGAAGATATATCCCTCGATTTTGTCGACGGACTGCCGCACTCCAATAACTACACATCCATTTTGGTAATTGTGGACCGGTTGAGTAAGTCAGCTCATCTCATACCTTTAACACATCCTTACACAGCTACACAAGTTGCTCAACGATTCACTGACCTAGTGGTCCGACTTCATGGTATTCCGAGATCGATACTCAGTGACAAAGACCCAATTTTTCTCAGTCACTTTTGGCAGGAGCTGTGGAAGATGTCGGGAACTAAACTACGCAGATCGTCGGCATACCACCCACAATCAGACGGCCAAACCGAAGTGGTGAATCGGTGTATTGAACAGTTCCTTCGTTGCTTCATCCAACATCGGCCTAAGCAATGGAGCAGTTTTCTTCCCTGTGCAGAATACTGGTACAACACAACATTCCATGTTTCTACTGGAATGAGCCCTTTTGAAGCTTTGTATGGCAGGAAGCCCCCACTGATGCCGCAGTATGAGCTTGAATCCTCACTAGTGGAAGAAATAGACGCACAGTTACAGGCACGAGATGAGTTGTTGGGTGAGTTGAAACATCATCTCGAACAGGCTAACAATCGTATGAAGCAAATGGCGGATCGCAAACGCCGAGACGTTGAATACGAGGTGGGCGACTGGGTGTTTCTGCGCTTACAACCATATAGGCAGAAAACGGTTTTCAGGAGATCTTCTCAAAAATTATCCAACAGGTATTTTGGACCTTTCCAGATTGAGAAAAGAATTGGGTTGGTGGCTTATCGACTAAAGCTCCCTGAAGGCTCAAGAATTCATCCAGTCTTCCATGTCTCACTACTTAAGAAACGCGTTGGTACAGAGGAACCTGTGTCAGTCGAACTTCCACCACTTCGTTCTAATGGGATTTTTCACTTAGAACCAGCAGAGGTACTCTCTTCACGACAAACACCACGTGGTTCTATGGAGGTTACAGAGATCTTAATACGTTGGAAAAACATGCCTATGGAGGAGGCTACTTGGGAGGAACTCAATCAGATCAAGGTTAGCTTTCCTTCGTTTGTTTCGAACCTTGAGGACAAGGTTCTGTTGGAAGGCGGGAGAGTTGATAGGATGCTACATGACGATAACAATGGAGTGGGAGCTGAGACAGAGAAAGCAAGTGATGTGGCAGTAAGAAAGTCAACAAGACAGAAGTTTGCGACAAAGAGATACGTGGAGTAGAAGAGGTGAGGTGTCTCTATCAGTTATTTACTTGTTCAATAAGGAAACCTAGTCTTTAGGAGACTACTTCCACATTTCCATTACGTTCACGTTCTGTAAGGAGTTGTTAACTCCACTTTCTCATTCATGTTTGTAAGGAGTCCATGACTCCATTTGCTTTTGTTGTTTTCTATTTAAATCAATGAAAAACACAAAAATAGGTAGACTTATCTACCAACAAATCTCTTGAGCACTTATGATATCATATTCTCTTTTGGCTTTGAAGAGGGACCTTGGCAGGCTTGCACGCCCTCTTTGTCATTGTTCAAGACTTAAGGGCTTTTAGGTATGTATGAGAGTACATATATTATAGAAGATTTAAAAAGTATGACCCACATGGGTTTGTTTACACTATGGGCTTATAACATAAAGCTTTAATCTATTGGATGTCGTCGCAACTTGATTTAATTTTCCTCCAACGACAACGGTTATCATAATTGTTAAATATGAACCAAAGTTGTCGGATAAACCAATCTGGTATTACAAAATAATAATGATCTGGTTCAATCCTAGAATCTAACCGGTCTGGTCTAGTCTACATAAATTAAAGCGACTGCAACTAATCTTCAAAAAAAAACCCTAGCAGACAAGCAGCCGACTCCACCACAGCGAAGAAGATGCCTCCCAGACTGTTCGACGATGACGACGGTGACTCTCCTCAGAACAATGGCCCCGTCGAGTTGGAGGTCGACGACGAATACCTTCGTCGGTTGGAATACAACAGAAGGCGCGACGATCAAAGGCGATACGAAGCGGCGGTGAGGGAAGGTGAAATCGTCGAGGACGAAGCCGAAGCCGAAGACGAAGCCGAAGAAGCTTCTGATCCAGAGGAGGAGATCGGATTTGTTGAAGTCGCTAAGTGGATGGCTTCTTTGAATAAGTTAAAGAAACATGATCCTGCGTTTCTAGCTACAGGACAGATCGATGATGTTGTTGTTGAGAAGAAGGATCGTAAGAAGAAGAAGAAGAAGAAGACAAAGAAGATGTACCTGAAAGATGTTCAGGCGCAGCAATTACTCGAGGAAGGTCCAGATGCTGGTGAGGAAGACGAAGGGAGGAGTAACGGTGTTCAGACTTACGGTGAGCAGCAGGAGGAGCTGAGGAGAGCTGTGTCTGATGCTGTGGAGGCTGGAGGGGAGGAGAGTGATGATGAGGATCTCTTGAAAGTCAAGGAAGGAGATGATGAGGAGGAGGAGGAAGAAGATGAGGAGCTTAAGGAGATGGCTGATGAGTATTTCGGTAAAGAGTCTGAGCTTGGTGAAGGTGACAAGTTCTTGAGAGATTACTTGCTGAAACAGATGTGGAAGGAGAAAGATGGCAAGAGCCAAGTGATTGATGAAGCAGAGCTTGATCAGATCTCAGATGACGAGGTCTTGGTTATTGAGCAAGAGGAGTTCGAGACTAAGTATCGTCATGAGGAGAAGGATGCAGGGGGGATTGTTATGGGTCAGTCTAGGATTGTTGAAGGTTCCGTGAGGAAGAAGGATAATGCGAGGAAAACACAGAGGATGAACAAGGTGGAGAGGATGAAGATGGCTGAGATGGAGAGGCAGGAAGAGCTTAAGCGGCTCAAGAATGTCAAGAAAAAGGAGATTAAGGAGAAGATGAAGAAGGTTCTTTCTATTGCTGGGTTTAAGGATGGAGAAGAATTTCCTTTAGATGAACGAGGCCTGGACGATGAGTTTGACCCCGAGGAGTATGATAAGATGATGAAAGCTGCTTTTGATGATAAGTACTATGGTGCTGAGGACTCAGAATTACATAGTGATGAAGATGATGATGATGAGAAGCCTGACTTTGACAAGGAAGATGAACTTCTTGGACTCCCAAAGAATTGGGATGTGATTCAAGGTGGGGATGGGTTTACAGCAACCAGAGAAAAGGTTTTGAAGCAGAAGGAGAGTGGCGACAATGATGAACCTGAAGAGGAAGAAGAAGAAGAAGTTGAGGAGGAAGAAGAGAGAGAGGGTAAGAGGAAGAGGAAGAGGAAAACATCTCTTGTGAAAAGAGCCAAGGAAGCTTTGATGGAGGAGTACTACAAGCTAGACTATGAGGACACAATTGGAGATTTGAAAACAAGGTTTAAGTTTGCAAAAGTACAACCAAACAGCTACGGGCTAGAGAAGGAAGAGATACTCTTCCTGGACGACACAGAGCTGAACCAGTACGTACCATTGAAGAAGATGGCTCCTTACATGGAAAAGGACTGGGAGGTGAACAAATACAAGGTTAAGGAGCAGAAACTTAAGTTCAATGAATTGCTGGAGAGGATTGATAATCCTGAAGAGAAGAGACACAAGAAGAAGAGCAAGAAGAGGGATGCTGTAGAGAAGAATAATGCTGTTGAGGAGAAGAAGGCAGTTGCACCGATAGCAGATGAAGAAGGCGAGGCTGAAACAAGCAAACTATCGAGGAAGGCAAAGAGAAGAAGACGTGAAGCAGAGAAGAAGCTTCCTCCTAACAGAATGGTTGCTTATGGGAAGACAAATTGAACAATGAATCTATGTAAGAGAATATTGGTCCTTCTACTCTCTTTTAATCGGTTTTGATGTTTGGTTTAGACTCATTTCGTATTGTTTTCTTTTATTTATCCTGGTTTTAGGACGGAACTCTTTGGTCTGTTGCTCTTGGTTGTGTCCCTTTGATATGTTATAAATCGTCAGAAACTCCAATTGAAATGTTTGATTGCTTACCTATATACGCAACAGAATCTACCGACTGCAAACTTCTCATCACCACCCTTGGGTAGTTATGATTTGTAGTAAACTAGATCGTCGAATTACTGCATACGATTTCTTATGATCTTAGAAGAAATTGTGTTTTTGTTGTTGCGGAAACGTTGCTTTGTGGGAAAAACATTGAGAGAAGAAGTTCATTTCAATTGGGATTTTGATACTGCAGCTGTAGTTACTCTTCTCACCGTGTGTTTTTGATAGAAGGTGAGAATGTTATTTTTTAGTCCCACTCTTGTTTTTTTCAGCTACTATTGCTAAGGGATTATATTAGTTTTTAGTTTAGTTCGCTCATGTTAGTTGTAGACTTGCACCAAAGGTTTAGGTGCCCAAGACTTGGACTTTCAATTCCCCATGTTGAACATGAGTCAAAACTAACGTATAGATCAGCCACTTATTTAAAACAACTTATCGTAGGTACTCCAAACACAAAAACCAGATCTTCAACCATGAGTAAACTAAGAACCAAAGAAACAAGCACAACATATTGATACAAATCATACAGATATCCTTAATCGACCAAACAGAAACACACCACAATGATATATATACAACAAACACACATGAAGTGGTGCATTGTTCAAGGAGTAGATGTAGTTGTGGTAGGCGGGGGAGAGAAGAATGGAATGGATGGGAAGTTAGTTGGAAGAGAAGGAAGTGTTGTCGGAAACGTAGGGAACATAGGCATTGGAGGAATTGAAATAGGAATGGTGGGAAGAGTCGTTGGTTGTGGCAATGGAGGACTTGAAGTGGGAAACTTGGGAAGAGTTGGTTGTGGTAAGGTAGATGGCAATGGAGGTACAGAAGTGGAAATGGTGGGAATAGTTGGTTGTGGCAAGGTTGATGGCAAAGGAGGTAGTCCCATTGTTGGGATAGGCAGATTTGGAATTTGAGGAAGAGGTTGTTGCTGAAGAAGACGGCGTGAGGCCAAGCAAGTGTTGATCTTGATAGAGGAAGAAAGACTCACTAAGAAAGCAATGAGAAAGAGCCTGTGTGATGCCATTTTTGGTGTGCTGATGAATCTGTACTAGGTTTAAGCCACTCACCAATTGCTTTTTCGGTTTATTGCTTTGTGTTAATGGGAAAATCAGTGATATGCAAATTAGTTTATATAGTGGCAAGAGACTGCATAAATTACAAAATGTATCAGATAATTGTTATATATATATGTTTTTGGTAGATGTATTCTACTGTTTCGTATGGTTGGCGTGATCTTTGTTTGTTCAACTTAATGTGTTTTTAGATTATTTTGACAGTTTAGAGATTTTGTTTTTAGTTGGTTCAACAATCAAAACCTTCCAACTCTAATGTACTTGTTACCTAACCACACTTGGTTTGTCAAAAAAAGGAAGGAAGTGGTATAGATGTATTTGTTTATTTATTTATTGGGTGCCTATGAAAGAAACAGTAATATAAAGACAAAGTATCAACCATTATAAAAATACATAACTAAAAGAATTTGCACCCATGTACCAAAATAGTAACAAGTGGGTACTAGGACATGGACATGGTTAGTGAATAGTGACATTTGAAATCAGATTTTGTTGGTCAACTAAATAGAAAATAAGTATTTAAACTAGAGAATGTGAATGTATTGATCACCAATGGAATTAGTCATTTAATAGTAATGTTTTCGAACCCGACCCGGACACTGAACCATACAACTTTCCAGATCACCAGGCTTTTGGTTGACTGCGGATTGAACCGCGGGTTAATAAATAAAGAAATTTTATTACAAAACATTAATGAAATACTTAACTTAGTTTTCTTTATTTTTATTTTCATTTCACTATCAATAATAATTTCAACTATTTAACAATTTTTATAACAAGTTAAGAATATCAAGACTTAAAATCCTAAGTATTTAAATGTCTAATACGAATAATTAAATTAAATTTGTAATCTAAAATAAACCAAAGTAAAATATCAAATTGTAATAGATTTTGGATAACAAAAACAAACTAATATCAAACCACATCAACTAATTTTAGTTCTCTCCATCATCGTTTATTTTAGTTTCTTCACGTGAAATAGTGGAATCTTCATCAAAAATAAGACTATAATTAGAATAATCTAATCGATATTTTATATGGTATAATTAGAAAGTTCAATCAATTTGTTTAAAAATTATCATCAAAATTGTTTGGGTTTATCACTTCATCATCTTTGAGATATTATTAAGAGCATTCTCTAATTCAATATAATCAAGCTCGCAAGGTTCTTCTTCAAAAATCCAAAATTTTGTTTTGTCAATAGATTCATTATCCAAATGATCAATGATCTCTTTGTTTTTTTATTTGTAGGTTAATTAGAATACAAAACATATTCTAATAATGTAATTAATAGATCTAAGAAAAAAGGTAAAAATTACCTATTGGTTCAACCAGTAGTTGGGTTCCGGGTTTTAACGGGTTTTTCGGATTTATCGGATTTTTAAATAATGATTTTTTTCTAAAACCCAAACTGAATTACATATCGGGTCACTGAGTTTACCTGTTCGACCGCGGGTCCGGGTCGGTTTTCAAAACACTGTTTAGTAGGCCTTATTGAACTCATGATTAGGGGAACTTTTTCCAAATCTTTCTTGAATATAGTATTTTATAAAAGTTGTTCTAAATCCAAGTTTATTGAATTAATCATTTACTAGATTTTGACCCGTACTTTCAAAGCGCATGCATTTTTTTGTTAACCATTTTCAGAAAATTTGCATGAATTTGTAAGTTTTATTAGAAAACAATTATTTTTGATCTTGTTTTATACTATTTGAGTTTTAAGCAGTGTTTTTATATCCGACCCAGACCCGTGGTCATACCGATAAACCCGGTGATCCGTATATAGCATATATTCACATATATAATTTGTTGGTGTTATTAATTAATTATTAATTTATCTCTATATATATATATATATATATATATATATATATATGAGAATCAAAATAGTATAAATTTTCTATTTGACCCGTCCTCTATTAATTTTCAAATGATTTTTAATGTTTTAAAACTGGATATAAATTTTAATGATAAAAATATATTTGACAATATTTTGCTGATGAATATAATTTGTTTTGACGAATTCCCCAAAAAAATTATTGATATATTACGTTATAGGATTTTATCTACATTAATAGATTGTGTGTTAAGATATTTACTTACATTATTTTGGTATTGCTAACATATTTATAAGGAAATTTGCCAAAAATGACCTAAAACTTGATTTTAAAAGCAAAAGTATGCTCAACTTCAATTAAATACAAAGTAACCTACAAGGTTAGTGAGATTACAACCATCCACTTATGACCAAACAAAAAACAATTATGCATTTTTATGGATGTAACTCTGGGACGTCTTCTCATTTAGTAGATCTTAAAAATAATTTATAAAATTTATAAAAAATATGTTTATGGGAGAAAAATTAAAATCATGTAATTATAAACATTTATAAATGATATAAATTAAGATGTAGTAAAATTTAATTATTTTCAAAATAGATGAGTGAATGTAGAATGACTCATGATATTATTTGGTTTATGGTTTGGTAACATATGTTTTAGTTTTGTTTGTATTTTAGGATTTGATTTTGGAATCTTGATTTTTTTTGGAAAAAATAAGTTTGACCTATATGTGTTTAGTTTTGTGTATATTAAACACTTTAAAGTTGATTTTACGTTTAATGAAGTGTTTGTTTATGTTTAATTAGTTATTTGATTTTAGAATTTAGTTGACTTAAGTATTCTAACAAATAATGCAATACAATACTTCTGAGTGAATAATAAATTTAGGGTTTAAAAGACTTCTCTGAAAGTCTTCTAAAGCGAAAATATTTAACATAATTGGAAATTTTGTCTCCCTATATAAAGAAAATTTACAAATTCTTTTTTTTTCTGTCAAATAGCTGCAACAAAAATTTAATGTGTTTCACTCTGCAATCTCTCTCTAATCTCTTTGAATTTGAAAAGATCAAACTTTATATCAATTTCTCATTTTTTTGTCTGATGTCTTTTTCACTAATTTATCTTGTTTTTGCAAGTGTTTTTTACATGGTTATCATCTTCCACTCATTTGAATGTAGATCTATAAATTTTGGGTATGTATTTTTGTGTCTTCTATAAAAATAAATCTATCTCATTTCCACTCATTTTCTTTATTTTGAAGTCATTTTAACGTTTCTGGGTATACATGTTTTTAGATCTGAGTGAGACTTTGGAAGTCTTCCTGGAAGTTCTTCTTACAGAGTCTTCTCCTTGTCTTCTCTTTCTTAACAGATCTAAGCATTTTGATAAGTCTTCTTATCTGATTTTCTTTATTTGGTAACTTCTGGTTTCTTAAAGCTCTTACATTTTTCCCAAACTAAAACTCTCTAACTTCCCTCTAATCTCTTGAAACTTGAAAACACCAACTTTATATCAATTTCTCATTTTTTGTCTCATGTCTTTCTCACTAATTTATCTTGTTTTTGCATGTTTTTATTACATGGTTTTCATCTTCCACTCCTTTAAAGATAGATCTATAAATTTTGGATATGTATTTTTTTTGTGTTCTATAAAGGTACATCTATCTCATTTTCTTGTTTTGAAGCCATTTGAACGTTGTTGGG
The DNA here is from genome assembly GCA_905132885.1 of Moricandia moricandioides. Taxonomy (NCBI): domain Eukaryota; kingdom Viridiplantae; phylum Streptophyta; class Magnoliopsida; order Brassicales; family Brassicaceae; genus Moricandia; species Moricandia moricandioides. The sequence continues at coordinate 20,003 of CAJHQQ010000212.1, read as the reverse complement.
TACACATGTTTTTATATACGAGTCAGACTTTGGAAGAGTTCTAGAAAGTCTTCTAGCATATGATGCACTAAAAGAGTTCCTAGAAGTCTTCTCACGGAGTCTTCTCCTATGTCAAGTGAAGTCCAAGCTTATCTTTGTGGATGAATGATCTCTAACTCCATGTGTAATAGTTTTTCTTTATGGTATGTTTTGTAATTTGTATGTGTATTCTTTTAGTTGTGAATTCTTTTGTAAATTTGAAGAGATGTCAATGAAAAGAATTTCGTAAATATGTTAATGTCTACAATATTATCTTGCCAAAAGTACTTGACATTATTGAAGTTATTGATAAAATTTCAATAGCAAAATACAATAACACAAAAATGTAGTCAAATTTACTAAAATTAAGGGAGAAGAATTCTCAAGAAAACTTAATCAAATTTACAAAAGATCACACATTACACATGTTCAAACATATAACACTTTCACAAGAAGTTTTCTTGGAAGTCTTCCGTGAAGTCTTCGGAAGACTTCTCAGAAGACTTCTCGAAAGACATAAAATTTAAGCGGAAAATTAAAATATAAACAAAAAACTTAAATTTAAAGTCAAAATTGAAAATTTTAATCTCATGAAAGTTGAAAAGTATATCTTATGATCTAAGAAGATATATTAAACCACATGACTTGATATTCTTGAAGTTAACACTTTTGAAAGTTGAAACATATCTTGAAGTTGATAATACAAGTTTTACAAAACTAACGTGGAAGACTTCCCCATAAGTCTTCTCTCACTAACTAAAAACACTAATAAACATGAATGTTGACTTATTTCATGTTTATTAAACTTATTTCATGTAACCTCATAATTATCATCAGTTAGGTTATAAATTTCATCCAGGAGCCCCAATTGACTAATATACATGAATTAATAAGAATATATATATATATATATATATATATATATATATATTTTAATTTTAGAGAAAATGGAAGTTTATTAAACTTTGAACTATAAAACTTCTACGGAAGTCTTCCGGCAGAAGACTTTTAGGAAGTCTACCAATTATGTCATTTTTGCTATTGCAAATTTACAAAGGAAGACTTCTAGAGAAGTTAAATCTACAGCAGACTTCTCTGGAAGTATTCCTTTGTAAATATTGACTTATTTTTGTTTTTGAAAAATCTCGAAAATACCAGAGAACTTTCTTGGAAGTCTTCTCGGATAAACATGTTAGTTTCACGATTGACGAAATTGTGTAAGAAATTTAACTTTCTATAGAAGACTTCTCCGAAAGTCTTCATCAAAACTTCAATAGGTCTGGAACTTCTGCAGAATGTTGTCTTTGATGCAGCTCTTTTACATTTTTATAAGAATATCCCTTTTGTGTGTATAGTTGCCGCGGATTGTTGACACTCTGTATATCTAAGTTTTCACTTATGTATAGTCAAGCTTGAAGCAAATGTTTTCAAAGTCGGATTTATCAAGTTCGATACATCTAGTGAAAAGTATATGAATATTTGAAGGCTTAGGCCGTGCATTCTTCCAAAAGCTTGTTGAATTCCACAAAATAATGTGATCTGATCTGCAGTCCACAAGTATGTTCTTGGGAAAGATAAGCCTTGTTTCAGATGATTTTGCTGGTGCTTCTGGTCTGAAGATAAGCCTTGAAAAATCTACTTTATATGTAGCGGGTGTGGAGGAAGCATCCTTGGCAGACATTCTGCGTTTGTTTCCTTTTGAATCGGGCTCTCTGCCGGTTCGCTATTTGGGTCTCCCCTTGATGACAAAGAGGATGTCAGTTAATGATTACAGTCCTTTGGTAGAAAGAATTCGTAAGCGCATCACTTCCTGGACCACTCGACATTTATCTTTCGCCGGGCGTCTGCAGCTCCTAGGATCAGTCATTCATAGTTTGACTAACTTCTGGATGTCTGTCTTCATGCTACCGAAGCAGTGTCTGAAGGAGATTGATCAACTTTGTTCTGCATTCTTATGGTCGGGTCCCGAGTTGAATACGAAGAAAGCCAAGATCGCCTGGACTGAAGTTTGTAAACCAAGAGAAGAGGGAGGGCTTGGTCTTCGACCACTTGTAGAAACAAACAAGGTATGTATCCTGAAGTTAATCTGGCGAATCATTTCCTCTAATTCTCTTTGGGTAAAATGGATCAAACAATACCTTATACGTAAAGGATCCTTCTCGAATGCAAACTCAAGAAGCTCTCTAGGTTCTTGGATTTGGAAAAAGATCCTAAAGCATCGGGTGATGGCTCAGTCCTTTACACGTGTGGACATCAAAAGTGGAGCTCAGACGTCTTTTTGGTTTGATGTCTGGTCGCCGTTGGGAAAACTCATCAATTTGACTGGTTACCGTGGTTGCATAGATATGGGCATTGGTCTCAACGCCTCTGTGGAGATGGCTGTCAACCAATATAGAAGAAGGAAACACATGGCTTTAATTTTGATAAACATTGAACAAGAGATACTGAAGCTGAGAAATCAAGGACTGTGTCAAAGTGAGGACATAAGATTGTGGAAGAGCATCGGAGACAATTTCATACCAGTTTTCAGTACGCGCCAGACATGGCAAACATTGAGAGGGACATACCCGAAAGTGAGCTGGTTTCAGGGGATATGGTTCGCTGCTGCAACACCAAAACACTCTGTGCTCACCTGGATTGCAGTCCGGGATAGGTTGGCCACAGGAGACCGAATTTTGCGATGGAACCCAAATGGTGATGCTACATGTGTCCTCTGTAATGCTCCCACTGAAACAAGGGACCATCTGTTTTTCTCTTGTCACTATTCAGAAAGCGTTTGGAGACAGCTAGTGGGGAAGCTCTTGGGATCACGATACACTAGTACTTGGAATGAGATTCTTGTTTTGTTAGTAGAGAAGACGAGGGACAGCACAACACTGTTTCTTAGTCGCTACGTCTTCCAAGTGGCCGTATATTCACTATGGAGAGAGAGGAACTGCAGGCGACATGGAGAACCTCCTCAGGATCCAACTCGACTTGTCAAGTACATCGATAAAGGGGTCCGAAATCGCATTGACACTCTCAGAGGTTGTGGTAATGGAAGATATAACAAGGCCATGGGAGTTTGGTTTGCAACAAGATGATCTTAGTAGAATAGTTTAAAACTTTCTATACACATTACAAAAAGACACAAGTATTGTACAAAAGTGTTTTTTGGTTTGAATAAATTTAACATTCATACAAAAAAAAGAAACAAGGGATGTCTCCGCGCTTAACGTGGGATATTGTTTTATTGTTGTTAAGTGTGATGTTTTTGGATGATGTAAATATGTGGTCGTCTTTATTTGTCAAGAGCTTTATTTGGTGTTTTTATTGTGATAGGTTAATATATTATGTGCTTGTTTTTTGAATAATGTGTCGTTGCGTGTATAATAGTACTTGTTAGTGGTGAAGTGAGCCTTTGATGTAAAACATATTAAATTTCAAGAATTTTGTACTTAGACATTTTTTGCTTCAAGATTAACGATTTTAGTGTCCAAAATTGTATTTTTTTTTTCATATTTTTGAACATTATTCTTTTATGATGTTTTTTGCCCTCTCCCCATCTTTTGACCTTGAGCCATCACCATCTATGTTCGTTTACCTCTCCGGTGTACGGTTCTTCTCATTATCACCGGAAAAAGACTCACCTCCGTGATCTTGTTCTTCCTCACCTTCTTCTCCTGTTAGATTATCTGGTATTGGTTATAGATCGGGTTTATGAGTTCCTAGTTGTGCGGTTATTTCTCACAGATTTTTGGGCTGTTCTGGTCAATATTGGCTACTCCTCTTATTCGTTATACTTTGGCTGATGTTTGAGACTGCATCTCCTTGGGTTGGGTCAGAGTTTAATCGTCTTTGATGTTGTCCTCCTCTTCGTTGGCTTATCGTCGATAGTCCATGCTTGTCTTGGTTTTTGGTGATCTAAATTCTATACTCTCTTTCATAGCTCGAGGACGGCTCCACAGTCTGATGCTTTCATTTCATCTCCCCTTCCCTCTCTGTTCTCTCATCTCACTGCAGCTTTCCTTTCTGCCCGCGTCTCTGGTGGCTCTCCCTTTCGCCATGTTTTCCACTCCAAGTTTAGATAGTGTTTTCCTCTGTGTATGCTTTGTGGGCTTGGAAGGTTGTTTCTGGCCTCAAGCTTGGGCTTTGGTTTCTCGATGGTTGGCTTCCATTCTCCCTCTAGGTTGTTTCTCTTCTTCCCTTGCTCCCTTGGTATATGTGTGCGGAGTTAGTCTTTTGGAGCTTTGGCCCCTTACATCCAGAGCTTTTGGTCGCTTTGTCTGTGCTTATTTAGTTTTTGAAGTGCTTCTTACCTCTTGGTTGGAGGTTTTGCTTTCGGTACTTTAGGCATGTGTCTTCCTGCTTCGTGGTGCCTTTGGCCTTCCGATGATTATTCTTCCTATGAACCGCTTTTTTGGTTCTTTGTGTTGGTGCACGCTCATTTGTGTTCTTGAGATTGCTTTGTCTCAGATTTTATCTTTTTATCCTTTTATGATCTCTGCTTGTTCTAGCCAGGACACTCTATGGTTATGTAAGGTAAGTTAGTCTTCGTTCTTGATCTCTTTTCATCTCCAGACCTTTATTGAGTTAGTTTTACTATGACATTTTGCTATTCTTTGTGACTGAGTGTTGTGTTATTATGACATTATGTGTTGTGTTCTAGTTTTTTTCTTCTTAGTTGGGTTATTTTATGATTTTTAATAGTAGAATAAATATATAATTTGTAAATGAAATAACAAAAAATAGTAAAAACAATAATAAAATAGTGAAATTTTATGTTATTTTTAGCTGTGAATAAATTAAATATTTAAAATATATTTATATTATTTTAATTATTTTTTATTCATCTTGAATGTTAGTGATCAGTATATTATCAAATTTCATATGATGTTAGCGAGCAAGATTAGATAACTAAAATTTTCAGACTAGTTTCACCTATCAAATTAGATTATTTTGGGTTGGCTGCCTAAAACCCCCTATAAATATAATCACCCTATCTATTCCCCCCTCAACTACCAAGCTCATGACAAATCCACCCAAACTTATGATTTCTCTTTAGATTTCCCCCTAAAGTTTTTATTCTCCCCTCTTTAATTCAATTTCAAAATCGAGACTAAAGAGAAATTAACTGCATTATGTAATTAGCGATTGCCCATTAGGAAAGAACCCGACCCGACATTAAAAAAGAATCCGACCCAGAATTTTTTAAAAAAACCCAAATTGATTTGGGATTTTTATTAGGGTTAGTCTATCTTCTTCACTCAACGACACAGAGGGACCCCGAAGAAAAACAGGAAACAGAGAGAGACGACGAGGAATTCAGAGAGAGAGAGAGAGAGAGAGAGAGAGAGAGAGTAGTCTCTCTTTGTCTCCATCTCTCTCTATTCGTCGTTGTCGTCGTCTCTCTCTGTTTCTCTTTGTCTCTCCAGTTTTTCTTCGGGAGTCGGAATCCCTCTGTGTCGTTGAGTGAAGAAGATAGACTAACCTAATAAAAATCCCAAATCGATTTGGGTTTTTTTAAAAAAAAACTGGGTCGGGTTCTTTTTTAATGTCGGATCGGGTTCTTTCCTAATGGGCAATCGCTAATTACATAACGCAATTAATTTCTCTTTAGTCTCGATTTTGAAATTGAATTAGAGAGGGGGGAATAAAAACTTTAGGGGGAGATTTAAAGACAAATCATAAGTTTGGGTGGATTTGTCAAGAGCTTGTTAGTTGAGGGGGGAATAGATAGGGTGATTATATTTACAGAGGGTTTTAGGCAGCCAACCCGATTATTTTTAATTTAGTGGTTGAAATTGAAAGAGGAAAAATAAAAATTTACAAAAGTAAATGCTCTTTTAACTGCTTCTAGCTTTGATACCCCATTTTATTGGTTTTCCAAATTTCAGATACCTAAACCAACAAAAAAGATTATGGCTCAATATTTACAAATCGGTAGTTATAGTAACAAATATCTCTACATACCTATCATATCTTTACACCACAGTTATGGTTACATGTGACGCCTCATATATTTTTTTTTTATCATTTTAGTGTTTTGAGTTGTATTGAAGAATCATTTATGTGCATTAGGGGTTAGAGTCACGATTAAATTTTTTGAGAAAATAGTGAACCAAATTACAGTAATTTAAAAGAAGAAATATTTAAAATATAAAAATATAAAGAATACATGAGGATATGTGTCAGCAAACCTCTCTTCTATATGTTATAAGAAGAGAAAAAACCTACTTTTTATATTGGGTCAAGTTTGATATTAGCATGACAACATGGATGCTTTAATTACAATAATTATAGTATATATCTATGGATATATATATATATATATATATATATATATATATATATATATAGATATATGAATTTTCAAGATAATATATGGAATTTTTTCTTATATTATTATTCTTTCTTTTTAATATTTTTTTTCATAAATAGTTCTGCCAAATATTTTATGTGTTTCCATTTTCTTGTTTTTCTTAATAAAAAGATGACAATACAATTTATTTATGTTTAATGAATCCTGTGAAATATTATTCTTTTTTCATATGAAAACCTATTTTGTTGTGAGATTCCAAAATAGAAGTACAAAATATTTTTTTCAGAAACATTTAGTGATATTATTTTTATTTAGACTGAACTGTTTTTGATGATAATACAAAATATCTTATTCATATCATTCAAAAACATATTTTGTACATTTTCTAGAGAATGTGTCAGTAATAAAATGCAAAATTAAAATTTCAAAATTGCAAAGTTTTCCAGTTTCTCTCGCATTAGCTATATAATTCTTGGTTTGACTAAACATACATTTATGGAACTTACTTATAATATATATTTTTATTATATTTCTAAATTTACCACATAATGTATCTATTCTATTAAAAGAGAAGCATTCTGAAAAAAATCTACTTATAAGTACTTATAGCTATATACTTCTTGGTTTGACCTGGATTCGACATAATTGTAAGTTCAAAAAATACCCAATAGGTACTTGGACCCAGACCAAACCCAAACATATATATTTGGGTTATTTTCACTTTTTTGGGTCAAGGTAAAATATCCATACTCAAGAGAGATGTACTTAAGAGTGTATATACTAAATCTCTAATAAACTAATTCATAAATTAAATAATGTTATGAATAATTTGATGTGGATGTAATAACCATGAGGATTAGACCAAACCAAGACTCGACCAGAGGTTCATATGGATCGGACCAGAAAGGAATATTCCTCGACCAGAAAAGAATATATCCATCGGCCATTGTGGATAAGGACAACCAAGATTTTCCTTTTCCTAGTTTGATAGGTTTAACTTTTCCATGTTTATCTAGGAATGTTATCTTTCCATTTATCTAATGACGGTCTATTGTAACTCCTTATATATAAAGGGCACCTTCGATTGATATGAATATACAGACAAGTTCCCCATTCTTTTCTTAACACGTTATCAGCACGATACGTCTCTCATAAACCCTAAGCTTATTCGAAACTCATAAACCCTAATACTCAGCCGTCAAGAACCTTAATCCTAAAAACTCCCATCGATTCAATCTCTTTTTCTTTACCGCAAAACCCTACACACCAGATAAAAAGCTCACCCGGCTGATCACCATCCGCAATACACGCACACACCCGCGAATAGCCGATACACGCACACACCATCCGCGATAGACCTCAACCACGTGCACCCGTGAATGCTCTGGACACCCGAAGAGAACCCGATACACACCAATCACCCGACTACAATCCGTGTGCACTCGATACAAACAAGACACCCGATACACACCCGATACACCCGAAAATCACAACAATCACCACCCGATAGCAATCTACAACATCCGACCCACGAACCATCACCACCAGCACTCGATACACGCAGCACCACCAGCACTCGATACACGCAGGACCACCACCCGATAAGTCATAGGACCTGCGACCAGCCCGTACGCGACCCGTGACCAATCTCGGTGGACCGTTCAACCCTACTTGAGGTTAATGTAATCCGATTAACCCTAGATTACAAATTGATGAATAGAGCTTTGCTAGGTTGCTGGATAGTTTAGGGAATCTCATCCTGATTATCTAGGGTACAAATCCATTGCTTGAATTCGTTGATTGATTGAGTAGTCTGATTGCAAATCACATAGAAACCTGGTGTTAGGATTGTTAATCTACAAAACCCTAAAATCAATTAGACTTTCTAGGTTGTTAAAAACCCTATTTTTAAATTCAATTAAGATTGATAGGATTATTAATTAAACCCTAAACCTAATTCGGTTTTCTAAACCCTAATTTTAAAATCGAATTGGATTGATTGCTTGATTGCTTGTTTGATTGTTTGATCACTTAGAAACTGATTGTTAGGATTGACAAAACAAAACTACTTGATTGTTTAAATTAAAACCGACCACATGGTCTTAAAACATAAACCAACTAGGTTACTAGATTGAATCGACCATATAGGTTGATAGATTGCATTGCATCATTCTCGTACTAGCTGAATGGCAATGCATCATATTAATAATTGATTATTGTTCAATGAATCACTACCGTCTTGATTGCAATTAAACTTAGAAACCCTAATGATAGGTTTATAAAATTCTGAATTCTAAAACCTATGATCATATGATTCAGATGTCGAAAATCAATAACTTGGAATATGCGGCCCTTAATCTATCTGGAGATAATTACCTCCAATGGGCGCTTGATACCAAAATCATCCTAAAGTCTAAAGGACTCGGTGAAAGTAGAATAGATGACAATAAAGTCAATGAGAATGATAGATACCGAGCATCCTTATAATAAGGCATCACTTGGCCGAGAGTCTCAAGGATCAGTACTTGACAGTCGAAAATCCTCTCGAACTCTGGACAGAGCTGAAAAGCAGATATGATCACCAAAGATCGGTGATCTTACCCAGAGCTCGTTATGATTGGACACACCTCAGAATCCAAGATTTTAAATCTGTGGATGAGTACAATTCCGCATTGTTCAAGATCGTTTCAAAATTGAAACTGTGTGGGGGAAACGATTACGGATAAGGATATGCTTGAGAAAACCTTTTCCACGTTCCACACAAGCAATGTGTTGCTTCAACAACAATATCGTGAGAAAGGCTTCACCACTTATGCTGATCTTATTTCTTGTTTGCTCCTTGCTGAGCAGAACAATGAATTGCTAATGAGAAACAGTGAAATGAGACCTCCAGGATCCACACCATTACCTGAGGCACACGCAGCCACTAATGCTGATAAAGAGGCAAACCACGTCCATACTAATAGCCAACACGGTCGAGGCTGTGGAAAATGGCAAGGACGTGGCCGCGGTCGAGGTTCTTATGGCCGCGGTCGAGGAAGCCCATACGGTCGAGACTATGGCCGAGATAGAGTCCAAAGTAACTCGTATGGTCGAGAAAATAGATGAGGCCGAGGGAATCATTTCAAACCCTCACAGCCGACCAAATCTGTGTGCCATAGGTGTGGAATGAGCAGTCATTGGGCAAAGACTTGCAGGACTCCCAAACATTTATGTGATCTATATCAAGAAAGTTTGAAGGGAAAGAATCCTGAAGCCCACATGATAGTCCAAGATGATGAAAACAATTTTGATCATGATAAGGATGATTTACTAGAACATGAGACATCTGTTTGTCTCAAAGATGATAAATAAACTCGACATCTGTAATCCTTGATTGTTTTTATTAAAACATGTTTTGGTGTTTGACATTTCTGTGTTTCATTTCTATAATGTCATTTCCATGCTTGTCATTTCTGTGTTATTAATTGATAAATGACAATAAAAGGATAGTCAATCTAATATAGACCACGACTAAAGAGGCACAAATTTATTCAACCAATAAAAGACCCATTGAGTTATAAATACTTAAGCATAGATGATTTCCACATTGAACCAATGGGAAAAGGAAACAAAAGTTCCTTTCAGATTATAAGAAAATTGCCTTAAGCCTTATAAGAAAAGTGGTCAAAGACTATACCTATATACTCTGATATAGATTATGCTAAGGATCAGTATGATAAAGGCAAAAGCCATGGTATCATGTATACCCACAAAAATTATACACTTTATGGCATTGACTGGATTAGCCATCCAAGTCCAAATGTGATGCAAAGAAATTTTACAAAAGGCACAAAGAGTTATCCCGTAAAATCTCACGTTGTGTAACATGTGCACAAGGGAAAATCATTAGGCTCTATTGTCCCAAGCACCACGTGATTATAGTATGTACATGAGGGGGAGTGAGGACAAACTGTGATCCATGAACATACAACAATCACGTGGTGACAAGGTCCATGACCATGGTTAAAACTTGGCCGAATTCTTTCAAATACAAAGGCCAACTACCTAATGCTTGAGGACACATGAATTTACATGTGTAATATGCATCAGGCCATATAAGTGAGCATAGATATTCTCATCTCAGATTAAGGGTCATAAACCAGACAAATACATAAACCATCTTAAGAGAATCTGAATATTCCACCACAGACATATGTGATATGTGCCGCTTAAGATGGAACCTCAGAAGAGGATTGAGAATGAGAATATATGTTGGATGAAAAATGTCTTTCTCCCACGGGTTTTTAAAATGTCTTGAGCCAAACATGGGTGATCTAATTAGTGGCCAAGAACACAGATTACATTGACCTCAGTAATCTGATCATCCAACATTAAAAGGGAGAAAGTTATAAGCTGGTAAAGAGAAAAGAGAATGGTATTAACCATCATTGTCTTGGCAAGATCCTTGGACTAGTAAATATAAGACGTCCAAAATGATATAAAAGCTAGCCAGACACATTGACCCGAAAAGTCATACCAGCTTTCACCAAACAAAATTGTTGTCCTAGAAGAGACACAATCAAGTTGCTATAGAGTCTATATAAAGATAGACCAATATGTTCCATAAGATAAAGGAACCTCGGAAGGAAAGAAAAGGTGCATAAAATGATAAAATTCCCGAGGTCATAAAGGAAACCATCTCAGACATAGAAAATGGTCGACCAAAATATAAGATACCATACAATGGATTTTGGGACGCCAAAATCCATGGTACTTAAGGCGATTTGGGATGCCAAACACCATTATATTAAAGGTCATAAGATTACAATCAATTATGTCATGTCTGGAATACAATGGAACGCATAAAGGGTATCGATACCAATGATATAAGAAAGCACAAGCAAGGTAGCACTTGAATATAAAATATAAAGCGAGGATCATAAACCCATGTGTGATTACTCATACATATAAAAGAAAAACGTGGGGTTTTAAAGAAAGATTTAAAAGAATCTATAGAAGAGATGGACATATTGGCCATATAACGTCATCTGATAAACCAGTGAACAAATGACTCCTGTGAGGGAAAATAAAGCATGAGATATAGGATATGACCATATGATCTAAAGTATTCATATTCCTACTTAAAACCATTAAAAGGATGGCTTGATTACACAAGGATACTCACAGAGACCAAGGAACAGATTATAAGGAGATATACTCCTATGTGGTGGATGATACTACAATTCGAAATTGATAATGTCTGGAAAGAAATGATGATGTAGTAAGTAATATATTAATCACTGGATAAAGATAATAAATGTACCATAAAGATGAGAACAAAAATTCTCAAAGAACAACTTTGTTCCTTAGCTGTTTATGGACTGAATAATACTAAGTAAAGGAGTTCTATAAGAACAATCCAAAACAGTCCATATATTCATATAAAAGAAAATTCCTTGTGTTTATAATAAACCAACTTAAAGAAAGTTGATTGGTTTCAAAATGATATAAGTTATTGATTGATTATGATCATTTGGTTCATACTATATGTTTGGTATATAATTCATAATATATTGGAAAGAAATGTAAGATGGTCGAAGTTAGAATGTGAATTCTACCATGTCCGACCATAACAGCCATAACGGTTGTGGTCGAGGACAGTGGCATGGTCGTGATCGACCATACGGCCGCGATCGACCATACGGCCGCGACAACAGTTTTATCCAAAGTCCCTAAAGCCAAGTTAATTACGGCCAGGGAAACCTTATGGACGACCATGTGACCAATTCAATTAAAGGTCAGGAAAACCAAACATGGCTGATCATACGGCCACAAGTATGCATACGGGCAAAGCCCATACGACCAAGAAATTCATGGTCGATGTACGGCCAATAAAATGGCTAGACCATAATGGTCGAGACAATTATGAACGACCATACAACCATATGGCCGTGGTTAAGTAAGAGGTCGTGGTATATACACTGAACCACAAGACCCGACCACGAATGCTAAAGTCGTTGGCCATAGGTGCCATATAGTTAACCATTGTTTCAAATGGATGACCAGATCTATATCTTAAATGGATATATTGATCATAACCATGATCCATCAGCATGCATACAACTATGCATAAATTTTAAATATAGCTGATGATGAACAAATGTAAAGAAAGGTTCTAAGGAACTAATGGTAACCATAAACATATACTTCGCTATTTATTTACAAGGAACGAAAGGTTTAAAGTTTGTTTTATACTAACCAAACTAACCAACCCAAAGAGGGGAAGATTGGTTTTGCAGATGCAAGTTTTTATCTAATCATGAACAGGTTATGAATTTACTCGTGGAGGCACTGCAACCTCGTGGAGGTCAATGAAACAAACCAAGGCCGCAATATCATTCAACAACTCGAATATTGGCATCCATGATGCAAGTAGACAATACGGTTGATGAATCAAGGCGTTACGGTCGATGGCAATTTAACCAGGGATCGACCATTACACATAAAGACGATGCAACTTACAACTAAAGGCGATGGTGTAAGTTTGTGACCTATCATGAGAGATAGCACAATTCATGAAGATGATTTGTCAAAGACAAGAGATAGACATATCCGACACATTGAGGTGTACACAACAACAAAGGACTTCAAGAAGTAAAAATCAAGCAGATTTGTTCAACCTCTACGTTCAGAAAGTTGATACACAAGATGGGAATAAAGACGATTAAAAGATCTATAATGGTGCATTCATCAGGGGGAGTAATACGGTTGTACTCTTTTTCCTAACTATGGTTTTATCCCAAAAAGGTTTTACTGGTTAGGTTTTAATGAGGCAACATACCAAACGTATTATGAGCTCTATATGGTTATAACATCCAAGGGGGAGTGTTATGAATCATTTGATGTGGATGCAATAACCATGAGGATTAGACCGAATCAAAACTCGATCAGAAGTTCATATGGATCGGACCAGAAAGGAATATACCCATCGGCCATTGTGGATAAGGACACCCAAAACTTTTTTTTTTCTAGTTTGATAAGGTTTACTTTTTCCATGTTTATCTAGGAATGTTATCTTTCCATTTATCTAATGACGGTCTATTGTAACTCCCTATATATAAAGGGCACCTTCGATTGATATGAATATACAGACAAGTTCCCCCATTCTTTTCTTAACAAATAATTTAAAAAATTATCTCTTTGATATTATACAACTTTCTTTCAGATAATATGAATTTGTCAAATAATAATATACATAAATCACAAATTAATATTTCAACTCAAATTTGTTTATAATCCAAAACAATCCGCGCTTTTGAAGCGCGGATCAAAATCTAGTAAAACAGTAAAATCCAAAAATTATCTTCATTCACTGAACTCTAATTTCACCCAAAAAAAAAACTGAATTCCAACTAAAACCCAAAACAAACTTAAGAAAAAAAATTAATTGGGCGATACTCAGGTACAAGTCTCCCTGACTTGTACCTCACGCCACACGCGTTACACAACGTCTTTGGTCCCAATGGTCCCGACCTCCATTGCGGCGTCTTATCCACTCCACAGTGCTGACACATCCTTCCCATGGCCACCGCAGCATCAGCTGACGACATCTTTCTCTTTCGTGGTCCGCCTCCTTTCTCATTGTCCATTGTCCAGAGATTTTTTAAATCGCGTCGTCTCGTGCGACGACGCTTGCTTCTCGCCTTAACCGGCACATCAAAACCAATGCAACAGCTCACCAATGTGACGGTGCCATTACTTATGCCACCGCTGTTGGAGGTTGTTGTCATCGTTATAGTGCTATTATGGCTACTCCTCTCCAGCACTTGGATGGGACTCAGCTGCTTTGCTTCACTTGCTTCATGCTCCCACAACGATATACTAAAAAATTTTGACGGTAATACACCGATGAATGTTTCGATCACAGGGAAAGCATCTTTGTTCGATATCCATTCCAAATCCTCTTCATCAGCTACTCCCTGCAAATAAAAACAATAAAAGCAAATGAGACCGAGCGAACTCGTTAACTCCACTCTTTCTCCTCATAAAGAAAAAATGAGAGTGTACTGATGTTATCTATAATTTTCAAATTTTAAATAGCTGATACTCATCGAATAACAATGACTATAATAAAAAAGATTTCAAAAAGGTGTTCGTGAATGATTCTTTCGAAATAAGTTTTCAAAATTCAATTGTGGTAGGTAGCTCACCACCATAGGAGGAAACAAATCACGATACAGTTAACCCTCTCAAGTGTATTCCCAATCTCACTACCTTTGTAAAAAAAGTGCATGGGTTTTCAAAACTAAAGGTTACTCTTGGAATTTTGTATGACACAAATAAACTGGCCACATAAACATCTCCACATGTCGTGCACGTTTAATAACTTAAATCGAAGGGTATATCCAATAATAAAGGTTTTCCAAAATTGTTAAGCACGACTAAGTCAACATCCCAACCGCCGTGACTTAGTCACCCTGCACCGGAGAGTCAACTCGGCTGAGTCGAGCTATTGGGGACCAATTAACATTTTTAACCCACACCGCCATGTTCATATATGGTTGTGGTAATATTTTTGTAAGAACTTACAGGGTCTGTCTGTTGGGATAATCCAGTTTTTCGAGGAGTAATATTCCTCGTCGACTGAACTTCTTTGTCTTCCTCTTCCTTTGGTATGGAAAAGTTCAAAAGGTCTTCCATGAATGATTCCATTTCGATAATTACGATTAAAAATCCCAATTTTTGTATTGAGAGAGAGAAAAATGTTGAGAAAGAGAAACAAACATACGAGTTTAAAGATCTCTTTCTTTTCTATAGTTAGTACATTTGGATTTTTTTCCTTTTATAATTAGTAATAATAGTTAATAATTAACTAAGATTTGAATAATAGTCAAGCAATCTTGAAAAATGCATTACTTCTTTGTTTGTATCCTATTAAAAATTGAATTGTTTCGATCAACAGTATACTAAGGAATTAATATTTAAGATTATAATTACAACTCTTAGAACAGATCATATATATAATATCATAATTCCACAATTCTCTAAATCTAAATTTTTGATTGACAGAACATTAGCTTAAAGATTATGCTCCTTATTATCCAATCAACAATCATTAGAATATATAGTATTTTGGATGGCGCAAATGCTCCCTAAATGATTTTGCTCAATGCTTTCATTTGAATTTTTGGGTAGAGAATTTGCATTTAAAATAAAAACTAAAATATTTGATATAATTAATATATATCATTTAATAATACTAAAAATTATATTTAGATCCAAATTAAATATATATATATATATATATCTCTTTTTAAATAATGGTTTTAATTTTTTTTTACATTTTAAAAAATAATTAAATACATATAATTATTATTTTCAATAAAATATAAAAATTTATATACATATCTATTATGAGTATAATATATCTATATTATTTAGAAATAAACTAATAATATCTTTTTTGCTAATTTTATATGATAATTTTATAGACGAATAAATTATTGCTCTACTAATAACTTTATTAAATATATTTAGAAAGCAAATTGCTTCTGTTGTATACTTTTTCTATAGTATAATGCTTCTTCTTTGTCATCATCTCTCCCATTCTTCTTTGTCATCATCTCTCCCAATCACGGTGTAAGACATCTACGTGTCACATGCTAGCATTTACAATAATAGGCTTACGTAAAAAAACACTTAATTGACCAAGTCCACTAACATATCATACAATCCAACCATACTGAATTAACAAATTCAGAGGGTCGTCATCACTCGTCACTCTTCTACCAATTATGATGACCGTTAAGATGAATCCTAATTTCGTAAAAGAGTTCAATCACCCTCCGTTACATCCACCATCGCTGTTAATAATTGTATTCATTCCACATCTTCCACACGAATTGTTATTATTACTCTTAATTATTTAACATGATTGAACTCTTTTAACTAAATTATGATTCATCTCAAGGGTTACGAAAATTGACAGAAGAGTTAGGAGTGATGACGACCCTCTGAATTTGTTAATTCAGTATTGATGGGCTTGTATGATATGCTAGTGAGCTTAGTCAATTAAGTGTTCTGTTACGTAGGTCCATCATTAAAAATGTGAGCATGTGACACGTGGATGCCTTAGTTGGAGAGAAAAATTGTGGCATTATAAATATGATTACTCTTAACTATTCAAAAAGTTTCCTCTATTTCCATTTAAAGTATCCCTTGTTCGATTATTACAAATATGCCATTTCGCATGTAGCCCTCACCACAATTCCCAGATGTCACTAGTATTAGCGGATGAAAAACGCTATGCGTCTAAAATCATAGCGCTCCCTTCCACGCTCTAACAGCGCCTGTTATAATAGGTCCGACACTTTTAATAGACGTTTTCGGTTATGCTATAGTTAACGATACAACAATAGCGTTATTTGTTATGTAATTGTTGATATTTATAATAACGTTGTATAATTGTTATTAAAAGCTATTAATTTTATTTTCCTTGCTAGGATAGATAGCAAATGTTTCGTGTTATTAATTATCCGTAAATTTATTAATAATAATTAAAATTTTGTTTTATAATTTTAATTTAAAATGTAATTCAAATATTTGTAATAATAAAAATTAAATTATTAAAAATTCCAATAAAAAATTTAATTATTCCAAAACCCATAAACATTAACTTGTTCATACAAACCACAACACAACTTGTTCATACAATCCAATATCAATCTACCACTAATAAACCTTCACAATCATCCCTAACATAAGAACTATCATCATTAGAAGAATCATCACCCAAAATCATCGACTTCTTGGATATGCAAAGGTGCACCAACTAAATCCTCTTTTGTTGCCAACTCATGATAACCTCTAGGTGGTGCTCTCATAACAACATACCAATTTGAATTATCATCTTCCTTAGAGTAGAAAACTTGTTTTGCTTGAGAAGGTAGAATGAATGGATCTTTCAAATAGGCTGCTTGGTTCATGTGAAGGTTAACAAGAGTGAAGCCATCTTCTTCCTTCACACCATTCCATGTGTTGGCCCAGTTGCATCTAAACAGCGGCACTTTGAACATGTGGTAGTGCATAAGCAAAATATCCTTTATGACTCCATAATATGTAATCATATCAACGACTTGTCTTGTATCTCGAGCACTTGATCTACACATGCTAAATGCTTCATAAGTTACTCCACTGTTTTGTGTCTTCCGCTTGAACGCATTGTATGAAACCGTTGCCCATTAATGATGAAACCTTTATGTGCTAAAGCAACATTTTTTGGTCCAAATACCCAACCACCTTATCTCCTTAGAATGACTATTTGGTGAGTCCTGAATGAACCTGCCGCAGAAAATCAGAATATGATCAACCAACAAGCTAACCAGTCATCAAAATACAAGCTAACCAGTCATTACAATAATAATTAAGAAAAGAAGATAGAGTTCAAAAACCTTTTTTAAGCCATTCTGGAAAGTGCTCAGTTTGATTTTTCCATAACAAAGTTTCATTTCTAGCATATCGAGCATCATTAGCTTGTAACTCTTCCAAATGCATACTGGTTTGACATTAAATAAAAATATATGAAAATGAAATTATAATTTCAAGTAGATGAAACTTAAAGAATAACTTACTCAAGAAAAGGATCCAAAGATGCCATGTTCATTAGGACATAACGATGTGCAATGTCTCTATCTTTATCTGAAAGGGTAAACTCGGTATCCTTCTGCAGAGGTCGACCTTCAACCACCATTCTGTCAGCCTCCATATCCTCATTACGATTAACTATTTCTTGAACTGGTATGAATCTTTAAGGAACTCAAAACAAAATGCAACGCATTCTCCAGCTAAATACCCCTCAGCCATACATGCTTCTGGCCTTGCATGATTCTTAACAAAAGCCTTTAGTGTTTTCATGTACCTATAACTCATTCAAGAAATATGAATATTAGTCAAACATCATTGCAGAAAATACATATATTGAAGCAAATGAGAACATCAAACCTTTCAAAGGGATACATCCATCGGAAGTGTACTGGTCCTCCCAAACGTGCCTCTTTTGATAAATGTATTGGAAGGTGGAACATGATATCAAAAAGGGATGGAGGAAAGAAGCGCTCCAGTTGACACATTGTTTCCACAAACTCTGTCTCCATTGATATAAGCTTCTCCGGTTCAATTATGAGCTGACACAACCTGTTGAAGTAACTGCATAATCTATTTATGGCTATCCTAGGACCCCTATGTAACAACCCTCTTAATGCAGCTGGTAACAAGTTTTATACTAGAACATGATGATCATGCGACTTAAACTACCAATATTTGGAGGGTTAACTGACACACTATTCGCAATATTACCACAATAACCATCAGGACCTCTAAACTTAGATAACCTTTGGCAGAAAATAGTCTTTTCTTTCTTAGATAACCAGTAGGCAACTGGAGGTAAGTATGTTTTCTTTCCCCTCACCTCTGTGTGCAAGAGTTTTCTGATTCCAATATCTTCCAAGTCTTTTCTTGCTTTCAACCCATCTTTTGACTTAGCACTTTGCATCAAGAGAGACAATTATAGCATCCAACACATTCTTCTCTACGTGCATAACATCAATATTGTGACGAACAGGCAACTCCTAACACATTAAAGAAGAAACTGTTAGGTAAATTCATATACAACAATCTTATAATTAAGGTAGAATATACTTTACCTTCCAGTAAGGTAGTTCAAAGAATATTGATTTCTTCTTCCACCGCCATAGATCATTAGATTCTTCACACTCTTCTTCTTGAACCATCTCATCATCTTCCAACTCTGGTCTTCTCCTTTTTTTCTGCTTCTCTAGAGGTCTTCCAAAATCATTCCTAAAAGCTTGTAGTGTCTCATATATCTCAGCGCCAGTTTGTATCCTGTTCGCATTCCCTTCCTCTACTGTGTTGTCGAACCAAGCTTTTTATATCTGTAACGATGGCCAGGCGGTAGTCTCTTTCTATTTCCCATGTAGACAAACTTGCGGCTGAACTTAAGCCACTAGAAGGTGTATCCTTTCCACATACATTGCATGCTTGTTTGCCCTTCACTTTACATCCAGACAAGGTTCCTAAGGCTAGATAGTCACTGATACTCCAAAACAGCATGGCTCTAAGATTGAAGTTCTCCTTCGCAAATGAGTCATACACTTCAATACCCTCAGCCCACAATTCTCTCAAATCATCTATCAGTGGTGCTAGGTAAACATAAATGTTATTACCAGGAGCTGTTGGACCAGGGATCAACAAAGTCAGCATTATATTTTCAGCCTTCATACACATAGTTGGAGGCGTGTTATAGTTCACTAACAACACTGGCCATGTGTTGTGATTGGTGTTTTGAATGGAGAAAGGGTTCATCCCACTTGTAGAGATCCCAAGTCAAAGATTCCTTGGATCAGCAGCAAAGTCTGACCATTTAGCATTCACTTGTGCCCAAGAGATAGAATCAACGGGGTGTCGCATTGTACCATCTTCAGTGGCATTGGTATAGTGCCAACGCAGATCTTCAGCCATCCTTGTTGATCTAAATATCCTCCTAAACATGTCCTTGATTGGAAAATATCTAAGGACCTTTGCCGGAATCCCCACCTTTATCTCATTACTCTGCTTATCCTTTTCCCATCTTGAAACTTTGCATCTTGGACAGCTTTCGAGCTTCTCATACTCCTTCCTATACAAT